>JAOXXN010000137.1:18187527-18206171 GCA_026770055.1 Myrmophylax atrothorax
ACTAAGAATAAACATCCCTCTGTATTGTCATTAGTAGAAAAGGAAGAACAAGAAAACCTCAAACAACGTTATTTCAAATCCTTGGAACTCAGTCCTTTCCCTTGCTGTAGGTGGCTGATGTCAGAGGGTGGGGTTGCTGGGTGCCCTCAGGGTGAGGATTGCTTGATTCATCTTCCCTTGGAGCGGGAGATGGAACCAGCAAAGGATTTCACTGAAGAGAGGATGACTAAAGAAGATTTTGTTTAGATTTGAATTAGGCTTAATATGAGATTTTATGAGACACACAGGAGGTCTACAGTCAAATTTAGGGTTTGTGTTAAGTTTTTGTGTGAAGTTGTTTCCCTAAATTCTGAAAATGCTTGAGCACTGCTGTTGCCACAGGATTTCCATTACACTGGCTCAATATTTTGTTGTTCATAAGATAGTAAAGAGTTGGGCTCACATCAAGAATCCATAACTCAGTCAGATCGAAGGATGAGGATCCAGCATCTGCTGCTGAAATTGAAACCCATCCAGATCTTAGGTTAAGTCAAAGTCACCATCTTCTTTGCTTCTTTCAAGCAATTGAGTTTATTGAATTGGTCAAGGGACGCACTCTCAATGAAAAGCTCAGCAACACACTAAGATCTAGTAATTACCTAAACAGAATTACAGTGCTGAAGAACAGAACAAACTGAACTGTCCCTAAAAATGAATCTTTTTCCTTCATGCTCTTCATATTGGAATTGCAGGCACAAACTGGCCATTCCCTGGCTTCTCTGCCTCCTACCACTTACAGCATTTTCCATGGGACCTCCTGCAAGGAGACTTTGAAGATACCTCAAAAGGAGTGGTGTAGCACGGGCAAGGATTCAAATGCCAGTAGAATAAAAAAATCCCCCACTCCTTGAGTTTCCTTCTAGACCTTTAAACTGGGGACACAGTCCTGATTTAGCACTAAACCCAAGATTAGTAGTTTTCCTACAGCTGCCTACACAAATGTGGTTCAGTGGCTTTCCTGGGGGTGTCCTGACTTTTGCTGTCTCTCACTTCCAGGGACATGCAGAGCCATAAACATCAAGGTGCTTGCTACACTTGCTCTTGGTGCATGACATGGCTCCAGTCCCTGTAGGGCAGGTCCCTAATAGGCAGACTCAGTAATTTTTAACAGACTGGCTCATGGCTTATCCTGATAATTACTGAAAGGTTCTTTAGCTAAAGCATTAAGAACTTCTGATTTTAGAGGAAAAGATACATAAGAATGTTTCCATCTCTGTAAGGTTTTAGTCCATGACATTTTTACAAGCAAAATCACTGATACTAATAAAATTCCTGAAATACGCACTAAGAGACATAACTGTAGTTATCTTACACAGCTGCACTGATATATGAGGACACAAAAGAGCACTGTTAAGTATCTCATAACTGCATCCTTTGGGTTCAAATTTATCTGTTAGGTTGTGACTGATTATTGTGATATATATGGTGTTTATAAATACTTTGCATTTCCAATAAGATGCCTTTTGCATGTGTAACCCAGAGCAGGTATGTTATTTTCTTTTCATAGTAGTTCCAGGCAAAGCACAGTGCTCTGAGGTCCCACTGTATTCTCATACACTCTTTGACACCATTCCTACAAACTGATAGGTTTTGATAAAATGTTCATGAACTGCTGAAGTCAACTGTATTGTTATTGGGATTAATGGTCCCTAAGGTAAATTGTTCTTTGGAAAATTCTGTTCTCAAATTAAGATTATGGTCTTTAAATTTAAAAAAAGGCTAGCATGCTGACCTCTGCCTCTAATGTTATGCAGGAAGAAAAGAATCACAGCATATCAACACCCATCTAAGAGTTATCAAAGCAGTACTGAATTCATTTGTTATCATTTCTTTTGCAAACACTGTTTTTACAAGAAGGGTTAAACTAAGGGCAAGGCATCAAAATTTGTCACTGTTTTTTTTTTCCTTTTTCTTTACTCTGTTAATCTCCCTCACTTAAATGCAATTAGTATTATCCTGAACATTGCCTTTTTATCCATATCCATGGCTTCTCATCCTGCTGTTTGCTCATATGATCCTTTCAACCAAAAGGACATCAATACACTCAGCAAACTTCTTAACCAGCTACAGGCCATACTATTCTGCCTTGTGGGGAGGCAACCAAACTGCAAAGAAAGGCATGAGTCACTGTAAGATGTGAGACACCGAGACTTTGAAGCTGTAGGCAAAACAAGCTGCTTCATGACACGGTGCGTAAAATGTTTGTATGGGAACAAGATTGTGCCAAAAAGCATACAGGAAAGTTTACCTAGTGCAGCATAGAAGCTAAAGAGCATCCTGTAGTATTTGATATTTATGCACATATGACAGCCATGAGCTTTCCTTAACAGCAATGATGCCTCTCTGATAGATATTGACCTTCCTTGGATCTTTTTCAACATATTGACTGCAATTGCCAAGGACAATCTCAGTTTTGTTGCCTTTTTCAGTGTCATGTTCACAAGAAACATCTTCAGGTATCAGAGAGAATAGATTGGTCTCTCCAGTAAAACCATGTATTGATCCTACACCCCTGACCAGCTCCTCGGGTGCTGTTTTTCACACAGTCCCACTGGGCTTTTTTTACCCAGTGTCAAAAGCAGAGGAAGGAGTTAGGCTGGCTCCTGCAACATTATCCTGTTGGCAGCATTGTTCCCAGATGGGAAATCGGGCCTGTAAGTACTGGGAAAGCCCTTCACCAACCTTGTCTTCCCCTGGGCTGAAGCATGTTTTAGCAGTCTAACCACATGCTGCTACACTGCACCAGTGTGGAAATTTAAGGAGAATAGAAGTAAAAGGCCACTGAAATCTTGAAAGAAGGTAGAAAATAATAAATACTACAGCTGAAATTTGGCCTGGACACAAGTTACTTGGTCTAAGTACATGTTTACATTTCTTTGAAATGTTCCTAAACACTCCCTCCGTCTGAAAAGAAATTTCCAAAACCATGATGAAAAATCTGGTTCAGATCATGTGTATTGGTTTTAAAACCAGGCATAACATTGCAGCCAGTTCTTTTATCCAGAAAAGGTGCAACTGTCATATCAATTTAGAACTTCAGTCATGTTATTTTAAACCTGCATTAGTAAAACCTATAACAAAACGTCTCTGTTGTCCACATCTTACATCTGGAGCAAAGTTATGCTAAAGTCTGATCTCTAAACCCAGTATGGGAATTATATCTGGTATGTTCTGCACTTTGTAACATGGTCCATGTGGACTTATTCACTGTAGTGATAACACAGCTCTACAGCTTACCTGGTAAAAACATTATATGTTAAAAATGACAGTCAAAAGAAGCTGGTGCAAATATACCGGAATTACATATGAAAAGGTTGCAATGTAAGGCTAAAACCAAACATCTACATTTATAGGCACTATCTGGCACCTTACTTTTATACAAAGGTATTTTAGGGTGTTATTTTAAAGGCTTAGTACTGGGTTTTCAAGACTGGCAACAGTATAAGACCACTGTATTAAGGAGCTGAAATTTTGCTGACATTATAGAAGCTCTTACTAGTTGGTCCCTTACCACTTTTTAATAGTCTACAGATGCTGTGGAAAAATACTATCAAAAGGCAGTTCTTATATACAGAACCTCTCAAATCATAGCCAAACACGACTTCACACAAGTAATTCAGAAACTTATGTTACATATGGCAGAAATATTTATAAACCAGGATTAGAATACAGAGAGGAATACGGATGAGACTCTCCTGTCACCTTCCCTCTTGGCACTGAGTAAAAGGAGCAAAGGGTCTTACTGTACTACTGGCACAGGAGGTCACTGCTGATGCCCACAATGCCTGGTGTAAGTGTCACGCTAGAGATGAGACTCTGTGTTCAGGTTAGGCCAACAGTAGCTCTTAACCTTATGATTTCTATCCTTCCCCACTTTATCCTAGGAGACGAGGGCATAAGGGTTCATCCCACCCTCTCATGCTCGAAAAAATGGGGAGCCAAACTGATCTTATGATGTGATGCTGGAAACAGCATCCTCTTCAAGGGAAATATGTTTCTTCCTTAATTTTAACCCTTTTTCAAAGCAGAGTGAAAATTCCTGAGACTGAAATACTAGCTAAAACCAAACTGTACAATGAGCATTTTTAGGATAGGATGCAAGGCTTCAAAGGAGATTCTTCTTGGGATTCTTCTTTCTATACTTCCTGTCATTCCTGGAGCTCACAGCACTCCTGGGGGCTCTGGACACTGGGGTTTGCCACCAGCTCAGCAGCACTTTGTGCAATGATGGAGCACCCAACAAGTCTGATAAACTCAAAACTCCTCTGGATGCTGAGCCCCAAAGTGCTTTAGGTCTTTTGGGTAGCGCCCTAAGTGTTGCTATATATCACTTAAACAAATTTCCTTGTGAAACACAACAGTTAATCCCCTATTTGACCAATAAAGACCTCCCTTTGTTCTTTTTAGAAAGTGCCTCCCCAAAAAACTATGTGAGAAAATTGGAATGTTGCACAGTACTGCCTTCAGTAACACAGATTCCCATCCTGTCTGAAGGATTAACCACAGTGCTAAATGTTTGCAATAGTAGCTGTAAATCTACACATTTATCATATGATATATACACAAAAAATACAAACTGAAGTACTTAAAAACAGTAAAAATGCCTGAAAGATGTTGTGACAAATACAATAAAAAGGATATTTTATAAATGCTAACAAACAACTTTAATTTTGCCAGGTATGACATATCAGTAAATTCCATAGATGTAATATATTTTTGTGTGTAGACTTTGTTTTCATAACTTTAAAACTTCAAGTAATTGACATGGTGCCAGCTTCTGGGGGTAAAGAAATCACCTGTCTTATTTCCAAGCTGACACAACATGTTTTAAGTAGATGAAGGCTCGGTTTCATCACATTAACAGTGTCTCTAGGTGCTCTTTGATGCATCCTTCCAGTGCTTAGTAATTTAGTAACAGGTTGGAAATGAGCAGAGGGGTAAAACGAGACTCTGTTGCCAGAGCAACTACTGAACACCTCTAATTTTTGAATCAACAGACAGCAGAAGTTGATACTTTGCCACTACTATGAAGAAATATCTTCCAAAATATTCTATGAATGCAAACTTGTTTTGTTCAAGGAGTGGCACTCTTAAGAAAACAATTTCCTAAAGATAGCCCAGATCTCCTCTTATTGAGCTAAAATGCTATATGGGAAATATTTAACTTTATTTTGACCAAAAATCTGGGCACCTGCTCAAGTGCAAAGCCCTAGGAAAAAATTCTCTGAGCTATTTTATCTCCTAAAAAAAGGGAAACGTTTTCTAATGATGTTGCAGCTCAAATTTGCAGCTGTGTGTGACACAGAAAGGTTAAGAATAAAAACAACAGCAGCAACAACAACCTGGCTTTATCATCCCACTGAGTTTAGAATGTAGAAAAAAAATCAGAAAAAAATGAGTGAGAGCCGAGTAAGATTTCTGCCTTTCCAGTATTACAGATACCAGGAGGAGCTAAGGCCAGACTGCCTCAAGACACACATCTGACTTATTGCTGCTGGATCACTGGAGACTTTGTGCCTGACAGTATTTTCTTTGAGAAGTTATGCTACTGGGAAAATACTTTCTTATTGACCCAGGGGGAAAACTAAAGGCTTTGCCCTCAATTTCCCGGTGGGTTCCAATGAAGTGAGCACAGATATGGAAGGAGCAGAGGTTGGATCAAATTGGGGCCTTGCTCTTTCCTGACTTCTGCTTGGTTTTTCTGCTCCTTGACTTCCATATCAGGACGTAAACTGTCACACCTCATGAAAGACGTGGGAGCTTCAGGTGGAAAACTGAAGCCATCAGAGCAGGGACATTGTGCTACTCTAAGACAGCCTCTTCCAAACAGCTTCTCTCTTGGCACAGTGATGGAGCCCACCTCAGTAATTACATCCCTTTGGATTTACTCCACAATACATTGGGATATAGACTTTAATATCACAGGGAGAAGTGTTTTAATAATATTTTCCAACACTTTAAGTGCTGTTAAGCAGTGACTTCTACCAAAATCCTTTCATTGTACAGTGCCATAATTTAAAGGGTCAGAACTCTTGCAACATATTTGAACTGTATTTTTGCGTATTTCATGTTCCATTAAAAGTGCATTATCATCAGTTCTACTTCATAAACCAGGTACTCAAAAGCAAAATAGAGAGTTCCTGAAAATCTACTGAATTACAGGTGATTTTAAAGTATGGACAATTTTTTTTCCCTCACCTCCCCATCAGGTGCAACAATTCCCAGGGCCAACAGCAGCTTCCATCAATGACAGCCAGAATTTTGTCCTTGCTACTTCACTATTGAAAGCTGTTTATCATGGGTATAAAGTTCTGCCATCCTGAGTCAGAGGCTCTTTGCTACCACTGTGACTGCCTGTGCAGGGAGTCATCTTTCCTCTTATCAGCCCTTTGGTCTAAGATACTCTGCCCCCTTTATAATCTGTGGCTGTACAGAGAAAACCTCAGAAAGGGCAGTTCATCACAGCTATTTAGACATGTATCTTAGGATGGGATGCAGTTCCCTGGAGAGGTATCTGTTTCTCTTCATCAATAAAAAACAACCTTGCTGACTAGTTTAGACTCCACAGCCAGCTTTCAGGTGCTGGGGGTCAATGGGAAGAATCCTACTCAAAACCTGATGCAAAAGGAGTAAAGGCCCTGCAGGGTCAACGGGACCAGACCCCAGACCTCAGCATAGCACCAGGACATGGCAAGCAACAGGCAAATGAATGACCTCTGTGGGTGGAGAGCTTCATTGCTTTGTACAGCTGCTTTCCAAAGGGTAAATCTGTTCTCCTACCCCCAGGAAAGGAATCTGTCAAAAGGTATTTGACTAAGGGGAGCTCGGGAGAGTGAGTAAACTCTGTAGTTTCATCCAGGACATGTTAACGAAAGAGTCCTTGCAAACTTGCATCTCTCTCTGCACACACGTGATGCTCACAGTAAAAGGGCAGCACACAGACACATTTAAGGACAGGCTGAAACGGGATGCACCAGGCACTGGTGACCTGCTCAGTGTTGAGCCCCAGTGACTGAACTGGGACTCTCCAAAGAACTACTGATCAGTGCCACAGATGGCCAAAGGAGACAAGACTTTCAATATAAAGTCTGACAGCTGATGTAAGTTTTTTTAAATATCAGAACAGAATATATGGAAAAACAACTCCACTCCCCTGCTCCCCTGCTTTCTCCCAGTTTAAACCTGGATTACTATACTGGCTGAAATGCAGCTATCCTGACATAAGACTAGAGTCAGTAAAGTAGAATCGAGCCCCTGAGAGTTAAAGCATTTGTGAAGAATTTTTGATTATTGCCAGTATCAGTTGAAGTGCTGTAACAACCTGTATAAATCACAGAAAGGAAAACAAAGAACTACTCATACAGATGATCCTTTTGTCAAACTGAGTATGTGAATGTGTCTGAGAATCTGCTTGCCTACCTTTAATACAAGTACTTAATATCTTAAGAATATAACTCTTTCAAATTCCTTGAATTTCAAGAAGGTTTTACTTTCTATGTTGTCTTTTGAGATGGGATGCCTTAATAACAATGTAGGCAGGTAAATGCTTCTTTAAGCATTAAACAGTTCTCCAAAGAGAAATTACAACATGAGATTTACAGGGTATGTAAAGGAGCAAAAAGGGGGGGAAAGGGATCAGTGCTTGTATTTTCAAATGCTTCTGTTAATGTGTTTTTGTGAACAGAGCAGCCACGCTTGCTGCCTCACTAACCCCAAGAAGCAGATGCAATTGCACTGCATGCAAACACATAGAAGCTGGACACAGGGGACTCAACCATGCAAAATACTCATTGAAACATGTGGCTGCAGCACAGATAAGCAAATCCTAGAACTGTTGAAGTAGTTCTCATCCATATTTAAGAGCAATGATAGTATTTAAAAAAAAAATCTGTCAAAGGCAGGCATAACCACTGGGCAGTGAGTCAGCAATACTCAAAACTGTTATTTACTGAAATGAGTCAAACACCTTCTTACCAATTTCTTGGAGTGTTTTGATAGTTCAAGTGGATGATCTCAGTTGTTGGAAAGGCACCATTGACACTGACATTGCTGTGCCATCACACAGCTGCTTTCCATGTAGAGCTCAATGCATGTAGGCATTGAGGGAGGTAGCTGAGAGTTAGTTATAATACCTCAGATGAGTGAAGAAGCATCACACCCAGGGTCACATTCACCATGAAGCTGCTTTAGTACAATTTCTCAAACTTAGTGATATTGCCATGAAAACTGTCATATTTTCTTGCTCCCAATTCAGGCCAGGCATGGACAGCAAATTAATTTATTTGCTTTTTAGACCTGTTAGACCACAATCCATGAAAACCAAGAGAGGAGGAGATCCAGTCTATCCCCTCTTTCAGAGAGAGGACTGTTTATACTACTGTGTTCAGCCTGGGGAGTCTCTCTGAAAGCAATGGGTGGCACAGGTGTCACTGTGAGTTTAATTTGACCTGTAAAATCTTAAATACTGATGACAATGTGCAACAAGGAAAGCAGCCAGCTGGAGCAAGACACAGTGGCAATTAGAAAGAAACATTTTTGCACCAGCAAAATGAGCACATTTGATGTGAGAAATCAGTCAGAGACAAACCTTGAAGCCTCTGATGTTACCCTGACATTCCTTTTTTCAAGGGAAAATTATAGATTTCAAAAAAACTTTATAGATTTTCCTGCATGGGAAAAATTCAAGCCCCAAACCAAAATGCTTGATACATCCCATGAACAGCCACAGCCGGAAGACAGAGATTGGGATGAACTGAATAGCAGAGCCTGTATGACAGAGAGAGGAAGATCGGTGAAAGATTTCAGTTTTAGTTAGAATTGAGTTTGGCAAAAATTCTCATTCAATTCTGCTCAATCATATGCTTGAATAAGTTATTCACCCAGTCCAGTAACATCTGTTCAGGAATGGGGCCAACTCTAAAATGTGTTTTTTTCATTCCACAAAACAAAGCGTAATCTAGGCTATAAATATACATGTTTTTACTATGCTGGATGAAGTATCTCATGAATTAAAAAAAATCTTTAGTTTAGGACTTTTTTGTTTCTAGAGACATTACTCATCTGCTCCTGGATCCTTTACATATTCAGGATCTCACTGCTTTCAGCAGGATACTTAGGACTGCAGGGAGTTTTCCTTTGGTAAGCAGGGTCAGTCTAAGAAAGGTTCTTGTGCCTTTATGAGATCTGAACTGGCCAGGTCCACTTTCCAGTGACACATTTTTCACATAGTGAAAGAGTAAGAGCGATTTGGTCTCTCTGTCTCATCATCACAGACAACAAGCACTCCTAAAGCCCCATTACGTGAAACTAGTGAGAAACTTAGAAATAATTCAAAGCAACAAAAAATAAGACATTTTCCACTATGGATTTTGTTTGAGGTGCTTGATGAGGTCAGTATTTTTTAATGAGACACTTCCAAGCAGGCACATACACACACTTAAGACAAAGACTAGAGTGCCTCTAAAAAATATTTTTAACTGATCAATGACTGTCACCTTTGCAAAAGCTGACCATGCAGTGGCTTGATAGCACAGAAAGAAAGCAATCTACAAGTGCAAGGCTGTTTCTTTTGGCAGCAGGAGGACTTGCTAATGGATTAATCATTTTGTGTTAAGCATAAGCATCAAACAAAAAAAAAAACATTTAGGGCTCTATTCATCTGAGTTTCTGGGCCTACATTTGCCAGCCATGGAGGCTCTGTGGCTTCGTGCTCCAGAGCCCCAGTTCTGACTTGTGCCTCCCAAGGTTAGAAATGAAGGCCCCACAAGACCTGGAAATCAGTCAGTCCTTCTCCTCCCCACCAGTGCCCTCCATCTGCACTGGTGCAGCAGGTTGAGGTCCGGCTTCCCAAGCACTGAGCCCACCATCAGTGTGGCCAATCTTTTCCTGGTTTACTTATCCTGTAAGAAATTCTTATATAGCAGCTGACTGATCTTGAAGCTGACCAGCCACAAAGAGCCACGGAAATGTACCCATAAGTTAGGAAGAAAATTGCTAGAAAATTAATTGCAGTGACCAACAGAAAAGTGAAAGGACACTGAAGGAGGAGACCTCCAGCAAGCAAGAAACAAGGCACCACAGAAAAAGGCTTATTCAAAAGATATTTGGTCTAGGAAAAGAAAGGCATATTAATGCAGAGGCTGTTAAATATTTGCACAATACTGTGCACACTTGCAGGAACAAGATAAAACACTAACACCAGTAAACAGATCATGCACTAGGGACACTTCATCCACTCAAGACAAGAAGCACCTTCCTTTTCTGCCTTTTCAAAAACATCTGAAAAAAAACAAGGTGAAACTACAACAGCTCATCTTTATATTTACTTTTTGTAGGGCACTCACATGGTGTCTAATGTGCTTCAGATGAGTATTTTCTTTTTAATACATTGGAATCAGCAAGATGGGAAATTTCCTGATGGAAGGATGGAATAAAGAGAAAGGGGTCTTACTAGAAATCACTTCACCATTTACTAGCAAAATACTTTACTGTACAACAGCAATAGTTCATGGCAGGGGCTAAAATTACAGCATTACACTGAAATATGTCATTAGGGTTGGCTTGTTGCTGTCATTTTTTCCTTGAAAAAACTGACTCTCTACAGAACAATTTATAAGAGATTTCAGACACCCAAAATATTACTGGAACCCTACAGAATCATATTTTAGATGTCTTGTTTCACTGATAGTTTCAACAAGGAATGCACAGAATGGTCAAAACACATATAGATAGCAGCAATTATTGGTACATTTCAGATGAGCACAGCGTGAAGGATAAGTCTAAAGAAAGATTAAGACCCAAATACTAAGAGAGGAAAAAAAAAAGAAAAGATGGAGCAAAAAGGCCTGAAAAAGCAGGAAAGGACTAGCTGTCTGCAGGAAGCTTGTATTCTTGTGTGAGTGACCCAGTGTAGGCTGGAATGTTATCTCTATGTGATCTACAGAATTTCTCTCTTAACTGTAGCAACTGAAGAAGAGTGAATTAAAGTCTTAGAGAGGAAAAAATCAATAAAGCAAAAAGGAAAATATGACAGAAGAGCCTTTCAATGGCTTTATAAAATGTCACTCAAATTATTACAGAGAGCAACCCAAAATTTTCATGCTTGCAACAGAAATATGTTAAAAACAAACAAATCCAAAAAGATAATAATTTTCCTTTAGTTTTCAACTATATTTGTCAGTCAGTCTCTCTATTGCATCACTAGGGCTGATTTATTAGATCACAGTGGGCTTTTCACTGATGCTTCTGGCCCCCAAAAGTAAACTTCTGCTTGTTCTACCTTTAGGATCTTGAGTTTTAACTCAGTTTATCTGTGGCAATAGATGATACTTAGCTGGAAACTCCAGTGCAAAAGTCTGAAGGATAATATCTGGGTCCTTGCAACCTTGTCAAGAAATAAAGGTCAGCAGAAAGGTTTACTCCAACCCCTTTCCAGCATTCAGTTTTATCTTTAATAGACAAGTCCTGCTCTCTGTGCATCTAACAGTCACCCTCTAATAAACCTTTGTAGGTTCCTTTGGTTGGAGCTGCACTGAACCCTGCTGTTCAGGCTCTTGCTATAAATCTGTAGCCCCTAAATAGAGCACCTCTCTTCTGAGAGACGAGGCTTTGTATACCTGCTGTCTGCAGCCAGCTGGAGCATTTCCCTTTTCCCTCTAGATTTGCCTTAACCTTTTCCCCACCAGCTGCATGAAATGTGATGTATCTGTCATTACGACATGGAGATTAGTTTTTTTCTTAATCAGTAGGAATTTGCCATTTGTATTCTGCTGGGTGATCAAGGTCCTTTTGCAAACTCAAGGCTTATGAGGAAAATGTATGAGAAGGTCAAAGGTTCAGCACAGCAGTTACTACCACAGTAATCAAAATAAACAGACCAGTATAACCCCATGTTCCCACCTCTCAAACCTGCTTGCAACTTCAGGAAAGGCAAACCTTTTTCAAGCTGTTCATTTTTCAAGCTCTCAACTGAAAAAAATCAAATATTGCAGTGCAGTGTACAGTAACAAAAACAACCTTCCACTTCCTCCTGCCTGCCAAAACCCCATGAAAGACCAAGAAGCCCAAGTTCAACAGGCCAACTAACTTTAGAAAAGATAAACACATACATGAGCATTTAAGAATAGCTGCCAAAACAAGAGCATCCCTTCTTAAAACCTAGGGAACAGAATTTAATTCTACTTTTCAAGGTTTAGAATATAAGCTGCTCAAGAGCAAAAGACTGGGAACTACCTCTGCTTGTCATTTGAGGGAAACAAAAAAGGTGAAAGTGTCTGAGAAGCTTTAACAGAATAAAGTGTTTGTTTTTAACGGGGCAAAAGAATCCATGACATTGCTTCTCAGCAATAATCTCCCACCTACCACTGTATCTGTTAATGAGGAACTTTTTTATAAAATAAGCAGATTTATAATAAGGTCTATTCTGTATCAATGGAATAGTTCCTGTTTATTCAATAACTTCAGAATAGCACCACAGATTGACAAGTGCCCTCTTGTACCAGCAGGCAATTGCCTCACCACCCACCTCCATACTGGGACTTACCTCACTTCTGTGCCCATTTCTAATGCAGATGAAGCAACTTTGCACTTACTGCCCAAGGTCATACATATGGTAAATGATCCAAGAATAGAATACGACTCTTGGTCCTGTTCAATAACCCCTCAATGTGTGATAATAGAAATTTGCCAAAAAAAAAAAAAAAAAAAAAGAAATGTATGAGTAAGAGGTAGAAATGAGAAAGCTGATTTAAAAAAAAAGGTGGTGTTAAGTGTGTCTCATGTGGCTTTTCAAAACCCACTGTTTAAATACACAAATACTGCTGTTCAAATTTCATCACTCTACAAAGTTCAGGGGTCAAAATCAGGCCAGATATGAATCACAGGTCCCTAAGTTTTATCAGATGCCTGCATTACCAGGTGCTTAAAAACACTGGGTGTTGGTTTCTTTTCTTAATTCTTTCTTTTGGAATCTCTAGCACATCCGTATAACAAACTGACTCAGCTGTCATCTTAAATTATAAAATAAAGAAACATTTATTTGTACATTATAAATAGGTGGATTATTTAATAGTGCTACACACAGACTTGTAAGTTTTGGCTTGAAAATAAAGAGATGTTTCCTAAATGCAGCCAGGGTTAGCATATAACATACATCCACATTGGCCATGCGTAAATCTCATCTGTTTTCCAAAATTGATGTTGAGGTATTTGGAGGTCACTAAAAAAGGATAATTATTGTTAGGACTTGACTGTTCCTTGGACCTCAACTGCAGGTGTACTAATTTAATGTCATTAATTACCAAAGTAAATGTAAGCCAAATACTTTTTTTCATTAATCCAACAGTTTCTCTGACACAAAACCTCTAAAGAAAAATACTAAGATTTTATAGAGTTGTGAATAAATAGAGGAAGTCTAAAAGATATTTGGTGAAAAAAAAATCAAGTCATTTTCATTAGCACTTGCCATGTCCTGCAGGTGGGACCTGATGTGGGAAGCAAAGGTCTCTAAGTAGAGGAGAAGATATTATGAAGGCAAACGGTGCCAACAGGTGCACCAGGGTATTCCTTAGAGCTGGGAGTGGGACAACAGACAGCTGATGGATGCTCCAGGTAGATGGAGGAAATGCCTTTGGATGGAGGCAACCACTTTGTTTCGGACATTGGAAATATTAGTTTGCTGGGAAAAATAAGTGTTAATTAGACTGGTTGCCATGATTACATGCCTAATCGTTGACTGACGGGGTGGCAGCATCTCACGCCAAGGGTGTATGTCACACAGCCAGTCTGAAGGCCTTGTGGGAATGTTGACAAGCCCTTTCTTCCCTCAAATGCTCTGTTAAACACTGTAGGAATAAGATCCCCAAGTTAAAACCAAGTCAAATGACTTGTGGGGTATGTCTTGTACAAAGATTTTGCTGGTACTCACATTTCTGCCACGTGAGAGATAGCAAAGGCAGGGAGTTTAAGTTATTGCTGGTAAAGAACAGGTTTACCATGTACAATATTCGAACAAGTTAGACAGGTTTTAACATGATCATTTCATATGTCATGACAACTTAAGAGCAAAACAGTCACTACAGTAATTGTTACATCAGAGTTGAGGTGGCTGCTACATATTGGGCATGGAAGAGCTGTCACATAGAGAAACACAGCTACTAATGATCCAATGTCAGGTATCAGGCTAAGCTGGTATCAGGACATAAATAAGTAAAGATGACAAGATTTTTAATCCAGCTATGTTCTCCCATAGTGAAAAATTAAAATTCTATGTTTGAGTGTACCTATAATGCATTTATCAGGTACAAAGAAGGTAAAATATTAATAAATTTAGGCTGGAAATCAGAAGTGTTCTCAAGGCACTATGATTTTGAGACAGCTTCCCAGTGCAAATACTGGAAGGAATGAGCCTAAGAAGTTGAAAATGGAGATGGATATGTTTACTAGTTTTCCATTTGAAACCAAGAATTTTCTCCTAAAAAGCAATTTAATTTTTTTCTATGTAATTTTTTTTCTTTCTAGTTTTCACAGTGAAATGCAGCAGCTGGCTGCCTTGTTTGGTGGTGCCCAGGACAGCCCAGTAAATCCCTTTGAGCTGAGGGAGGCGTCTGTCACCCAGTCAGGAGACCAGAAACTGAGAAACACCAGTTGCACAAGAGGGAGTGACAGCAGTCCTGAAAGTCCCAGCTCCACCCCAGAATGTCAGAGCTGATGGCTGACTACTGGGAGCCACACCATTTTGCACTGGATCTTGGTCTGGTTTGGTGAGTATGTCATTGGAACTGGGACTTCTCCATCTTTTTACTACTTAAATCATATCACAACAAAATATTATCTCCCATCTCCAAGAAAGGCTCTCTGAACTTTGAAGAGACATTGGTGTAGAGGAAAAATGGAGGATGGGTGAGAAGATGTGAGGAGCTGTCCAGTGAGGCACTTCAGGACAGGGGAAAGTTAGAAAAGTCCAAGTACGGAAAGGGAGAGAAACAAAAACCGGTTGAGAGATGAAAAGGTAGTAGGGGAGCTACACTTGGGGGAACAGTTTGCCAGCAGAGGTAATGGGAGTCAGGTAGGAAAGGTTTTTTCTCTTCTCTCTTACACAGTGCTTTGATTCTTAAGTGCTCTGTCTAAGCATTTGAGGGCTGCAGCATGGTGGCTTTGCTGTACACAAGAGGAGTGGAAGGTCATGTTGCATTGGGATTACCAGAGTGAAAGTGAATTTACAGTCTGTGGCAGCTCCTATAGTCAAGGCCAAACCAAATCTCTCCTCTTAAGGGTTGGGTGGGAGCTCAAGAGCAGGACCACTTCAAAACACCAGCATTAGTTCCCTATCTCCAATCAGCATGCTCAGGGCATCTCTCCAGTGAGCTACCCTTTCTAGATCCCATCACCTGGACAGAAGCAGAAATACAACCTAAATTAAAAGAAGAGTGATGCCTTCTAGCAAGATATGCTGACTCAATGACAGTCTCCTTCTGTACCCTGGTAGGAGAAATTGCACCAGCTGCAAAAGAAAGAACTAACAGAGATAAACAACTAGTGTCACACACAGCCTGCTCAGTTGTCTTCTTGATGGTGAAAGATGAACACAAACATTGCAACCTCAATTGGCTGAGCTAGAGCTGGAGCCTGCTCTGCCCTGCCTGGATGGAGAGCCCTGACAGAGCAAAGTAAGGTGGACACAGCCCTCTAAGTAGCCCAGCCACTCAACATTAGTGAAGCCCTTGGTTTCTAAACACTGAGCTACATCGAATTTGAATGCTCCACTGATGACTGAACTGGTTAGGAATACAACTGAACAGCAGGCCGAATACCCAGCGAGGTATTGTGGGTAATTAGAGATTAATTACAATCCCATAGTTTGTATCATGGTTCAGGGTCAGCACAGGGTCAGTGCACATGGCAAACTTAGAGAGCTGTGACTGGATGGATGACGCCAGCTCGGAGTGGCTCAGCAAAGTGAAGCGTACAGAAATGAGGAGCCAGCGAGGCTGGGGAGTGCACCCACAGCCAGGGCATGGCGACAGCACTGACATGGAGTTGGGGGGCCTTGAGGCACTGAGAAAATGTTAACAAGCAGCAGAGAGAATACAGCTGCACTAACTATCCAACTGCAACCCTGACTTTTCCAATTAACCTTTTCCAGGCTTTCTAAGATTTGGAAAATCTGGGGCACTGCCCTGTTGTCAAAGAAAGCTCTTAAAGAAAAGTAGTGAGGAAAACTGCCAAAAAAGAAAAAAAAAAAGGAAAAGATAAAAGTAACCTCTGTTATTTAATATGGCTATTAAATTTTTATTTAAGGCTAAATCCAGAAAAATGTTTTGTCAGGCTGCAATGAGCTTTTCAGTAGACGGAATTCATAGGAGTTGTAGAATACACGCTTGCAGTTCAAAACCCATTTATCACTAAAACCCTTCCCCTCCCATTGCCAAGAACAATTTGTCATATTTTTATCAACAATCAAGATATGCAAATAGCCTAAGACAGCTGAAAAGGCAAATTCATAACCCCAATATGCAAACTAGACAAGTGATAATGTAGCAAGTGGAAGATACAGAACAGAAGCGTTTGGTGGAGAGAGGAATAAATCAATATAAAACTCCCAAGTGGTCATTTTTGGCAGTTAATTATTTGCAGGAAGTTTTTCTCTTTTAAAGAAACCATTTTTTTTTCAAAGATCATTAAACTAAAAAGCTAGCTTGTAGCATTCAGAGGAGGGTGAAGAGGAGACTGGTTCTTGCAAGGGACAGCTGGTATGTAGAGGATATACCCGTTCTCTTGTGTGCCCCCAGCCGTATCCGCAGGTGGCTACTGCCACTGTGCCTTACTGAATGAGGATCTGTGTAAATTCCCAAACATATGAACATCAGTTCCTTTCTGTACAACAAGGGAGTATTTTCCCTTCTGCCTGGATTTGATTTCCAGAGGCATCTGTGCATTTGCCCAATTCCTGCCCAGCGCTAGGAAGCATCTCAAATTATTCTTTTTGATTTTGAGTGTGGCAGTAATATTTATGCTATTTCAATAATAGATAAAAACATTCTTAATTTTCTTTTTCGGCACTGGCTCCGTGGAAGTGAGTTGCTTCATAAGCGTAAAGTTCCTGATTACATTAACACAATAACACTGGGTTTTTTTCATGATTTGCATTTATATATATCAGAGCTTTTAATACAAAAGCAGGTCTCTAGAATTACCTCTGCTGGCAACTGAAGACAGTGGAGAAATGAAATGAATGGACCTCAGTAACGTAAGAGGCAGTAGCAGAGAGGAGATCATTACCAGTCCTGACTCCTAAACCACCATCCTGCCACCAAACCCAAATGATAATAATCTATAAGAAACATTATCATTTTTACCTTCCAAAATGCTCAGGATAACCTTAAGGTCTTTCTTCCAATACGTAAATCAGAGAAATGAACCTATAAAAACCTCTGACTCCTGAATAAGGAAAGGTGGGAATGGCCAGAGCAGTTGACTACAGCAGCAGCACAAACATAGAAGAGAGAATAAAGAGCAGTTCACCTGTTCAGAGGTCTGGGAAAGCCTGAACCTCCCAAGTGAGAGGCTGGCTGGTTGGAGGGAGTAGTACAGCTGTTGCAGAAGGAGAAATGTTGAAACAGTAGTTTGAAGACCAGAAGCAGCAGCAATAGTAACCTGTCTAGCATGTCCCCACTTCCCAGCTCTCCACTGAGCATCCAGAGGTCTTCTCTCCTTTCAACTCCAGTGTTTTTCTGCAGTCTGCACCCTGCATGAATGCTACCCAGTTTACACAAAGGGATTTCACACCATAAAATAACTAGTATTTGAATTTCTCAGCTAAAAATACTACTCCACCCTTTCAGTTTTATCATTTGAGCATCACAGCTATTCTGTTGTATTTATGAGGCTTTCCCTTGCGCTTTCCCCAATGACAGATTGTTTTGTGTTCTTTCATCCCAGGGTTACCTGGCCCCACAGAGACATCACAGTGCAAAATCAAAGAGTTGTGTTTAACATTCTAAAAATGAATAAAAGGTACATGAAGTACAATTTTAAATACTTACTTTAAAAATGCCTGTTTTCCAGTTATGTATTAATAAGATTGCACATTTAAACATACTATCCACAATGCTGGGAATTGGGAGGTTTCCTGACATTGAACACTAACACAAAGTGCATTAGAACTTAACTTTGTGGGAGTGCCTGGCCTGCCTGTGCCAAGGGATTAAACCAAGTGCCACATTTCTGCTGACATACTGCACTGAGCTTGGATGGGAGTGAGGGGTGATGGGTTAAAGGGACTTCTGGGGGACATCGCTCTCCAATCCCTTCCAGTATATCCAAAGTTAATACACAGTTAAACAGAACTACATGGCTGAGATGGTGATGCTCCCTTCTCCAAAGATCAGTGCAGGTTGTCCTTTTGTATTTCATTACCACATCATTCATTCAAAGTTCAAACTAAGCAATGCCAGTCACAGAGCCAGACCTTTGCATACCTTGGGTATATATGAACATGAATGGCAGATAAAATTGCATTTTCCACCTTATAAAAGACTGTAAAAGAATAAAAATAAGGAGTGAACTGGTTTATAGGTTCAAACCTCTTAGATTTGTAAAGAACAGGT
>JAOXXN010000137.1:18206971-18227316 GCA_026770055.1 Myrmophylax atrothorax
TCTTAGATTTGTAAAGAACAGGTTCATGCTAAAGATTAATAACTTTGCATTGTACTCAAATGCAAAAAGCTGTCTTACTTTATTTAAAAAAACATACAATTATGCATTTCCCTGTGAACCTCTCAACTCCACAGGATACCAAGATAATCTGACTTGTAACTCTTACGAGTTTTAATAGAAGTAATTACTGTCTGTGAATAACAATTACTTCATATGAAATATGTTTACTATTGTCTTCAATTTCTCTCCAGTGCAGCCAGTGACCTATATTACCTGTGCAGAAACCCAGCCCTGATTCATTCTTTGTCTCCAAGAGCCACCTTGGGAAAGGTGTATTTTTGGCCTGATCCCAGTGCAGTTGGATTTGAATGCCACAGGGGATTTAAACATATTCATTGCATACAAACGCCACCTCTTTTGACTAATCCATTTCCTTCATTTCCTTGATTGAGCCAGTTTGTTCACAAAAAAAAGAACATCTCTTGCAAGTGTTTGCCTTTACCCAGAGAGTGATTCTCCAGGGGCACAAGAGAATAAAGGTTGCAGAGCATCCAAAGAACTCTGCCATTTCTTCTAGGGCTCTTTGTTCTTTTCATGCAAACCTCTCCAGCTATAACAGAGAAACAAAAAACGTGGGCCAAAATGTTTATTCCACTGAGATAAATTGCAAAATCCCACTGATGCCAGGATTCCTCCCTGATTTTCCAGAAGAATTGAGCATATCCTCAAGCAAAGATTTATCCTGCAGTAGAGGCTGGCATGAATTACCAGAATTACTTCAAGCAACATCAAGAGAATGGTGTCTTAGAACCAGATATTTTATGCAGTTTAAGTATGTAAAGCATATTTGTAGAGTAATGGATAACTGCTTGTAATTTTACACTGATTTTCCATAATTTTCTGTAGAGCTTGGCATTTGAAAGCAGTTTACTGAGAGCTTGTGAAGGGACACAGCCTTTTGCCAGCTCTCTATCAGCTGATGACAGAGCTGCATTTTCTCTTCATTTCTCTTGCAATACCACCATTGGCCCTGCAGCCCTACTTGTGTCTAAACCACTTTTTATTTCCACATCAACACCTAAATGTAACAGCCAACAGAGGAACATGACAAAACTGGCCATATGGCATAATTTCAGCAAAATGATTGTTGATCTGTACTTCTGTAGAAGTTTGCAAAGGTGGAGCAGTGTCCTGTAGAGCACAGAGTTCAGTTCTGTTCAGATACAGAAATCTGCAAGGGGGAATACACAACCCAAACTCAGACCAAACTCACTCTGCAGCTGATATGGGAGAGCAAAAGTCAAGGAAAGAAGGCACCTTCTACTCTAAGATCCAAGGTGCAAGCACAAGGAAAAGCTTCCTCAACAAAGGAATCAGAAGAACAATTTTATTTAAAAGTAAAGAGGTTTAGCTGTGCCACACCTTGGGAGCTGGAGACAGCCACCCGAGCCAGGATGGCACTGCAGGGCACCGTGGCATCAGGACCCGACAACTCACTCCATCTGGGTCTTACACACAGAGATCTCCAGGAATAGGCTGCATGGGATGTTTCTCTTCCACAGACTTCATTACACACTCTTTTCTACCTTTCAAACTTTTGTAAAGATGATCATCTCGATGCAGTCTTCTCAGATTAGAACAGAAATTAATTATTTAAAATATGAACTTTTTGATGCAATTTGAAATTTCCTAGAGAATGAAAATTCTGAATTTCTCCAGAGTCTATAGGGCACTAGCAAAGGACAGATGTGTAAAAGGAAGACAAAGCAGGCACAGTTGAGGATTGGATAATACAAATTGAGAAAACTCACCAAACTGTATACCTTAGACTCCTTTCTTAAAGGAAAGTACATTGCACCACGAAAAGTTGCTTCAGTCATGAAATAAAAGGTTAAAAGAATGTGCAGTTGTAAAATTCTCTGAGCCCTATTCAGCATCTTTTGCTACAGACTTGTCTGTTTTGAGTTCCTACTCCCATGCAAGGTGAACCAGTGTATTTTTTTCATGTATACATGATTACATTGATATATTATTAAAACGAGTTAATCACTACTGTGGAAAAAAGATATATAAAATAATTAATAAATAATTTGAAAGTAAGGAGCATATCCATATTTTACCATCCCTCATTCAACTACTACTAATAAACTTTATTAATCATCACTGTTGACCAGCCAGTGGCTAACCACTGTGTTACTTGAGACTTCCCAGACCATATTTCAGAAATTTAAGAAAGACAACTCATGTTTCATGGAAGTAATTAGACAGGCCCCGTGGCTAATTATCCGGGAACATTGCAAGAATGATTGTCTGTCATTTACTTACTATGAGATGAGGTATATTTTTTCTGAAAATACATTTTGATGTTACATTTATGCAGAAGATCAAGCAGCCACCCTTTTAGAGACGGGAGAGCAACCAGCAAAGCAATCCTGAGCAAATGGAGGTTCTGGTGGAAGAATCTGAACCTGAGACTGCCAAACACTATTAGTAACATTTGACATTGTAATTCAAATGTCCTCAATTCCTTGCACCACCCCAAACTTGCTCATTGACATTTGTGTCACTAAACTCAACAGGGATAGGTTTGTAATACAGAATGCTAAAAGAGGAAAGGTTATGAATGGTAGGATCTTCAGGAGAAGGCAAAGAGAAGGAAACTGATGGATTCTTTGTTGTCTTTGGTGGGTTAGTGCCCTTTGGCACTGTGGTAGAGTCAAGTCTTCTGGGATATAACATCAGCCTGCAGAGATGGAGTTGGGTTTAAATTAAAATTTGCCTCAACATATCTTGGAGTTGCAACCACTTCTTTGTTCATTCATGCCATTTCATCTATGTGACATTCTCAACTGGAAGTCAACAAAGTCCTAAAAATTTGAAGGAGTTTTTGGCCAACAGTGAAACAGTCACATACTTTTCTTAAACAGGTGTGTATGAAAAACTCCTGAAACTCAATTTGATAATTTCAGCTCCAAACCAACTCCCTTTGGATATATTTTTTTTTTTTACTAATTTAAAGGCAACTTGCTTAGACGCACTGGAGAACAGCTTGTTGTCTGATATTACTTTCTACTTAATTTTTGCAGATGGCATATCAGCAGAGAAAAAAATTCAGACCAAATCACTCTTCCATCTGCTTCTCTCTTTTGTAGGCATTTAAGCAGAACTTACTTATTTTAATCTTTCTATTTGATTGACATTTTCTGAGTGGGAGAGTGACATACAGAACCAGTTCACAATTTTTTAATGGCCAATTGAGAAATTAAAGAAAAATCATGATCTCTGAAAGAATTCCTGCCCCAATAAGATTAATACTGCAAACACTAATTACTTTCTTATTATGATTTCTGTATGACAGGAACATCTAGCAGCATTACTTTACAGGCAAAAATCACTGACATCTGCCATCCTTAATCCCAGTTCAGGCCTGCTCTAGGAAAAATCTTACAACCTTATTATTGGGAATTTGATTGAATAAAGGCAAGGTCAGCACTTCCAACATAGTTCCCAGATAACTAATTTTTCACTTATTGTTTTATGTTTGTGTGTGAACTACCTACATTATTAAAAGATGAAAAAAGTTTATGAAGAGCAAACACTTGTATGGAACCCTGTGATGGACAAATTTATGCAAAAAAAAGAGAGATATTTGTTTCATCTGCCACATCTAAAACTTCAACAACCCTACAGTACATTTAGAGGTGCCTCAAAAAACAGCTATCTCAGTATGGGTGGAACACTCCCACTCTCAGAGATGGGAGAGTTTGCAGCTTGCCAGAGAACTGCACTCACCCAAGTGAGGACTGCTCTGATATTTGCCCACAGATGACCTCAAAGTTCTCAAGATCACATGTTAAAATCCCTGCCTCTGCTTTCAGGATGCAGCAAAAGTAAGTAATTTCAATTACATAGCTTTATGATTTTCAGTTTACAATCCAAACAGAGAAGTTCAGAATACAGGGGAAAAGGAGGTCACACAGACTTACAGATGAACCAGAAACACATCAGCAGCAGGGATCAGTTCTGATGGTGGGGAATTTGCACTCTGAAGTGATTAGGAGTCTGTGGGCTCCAATGCTGTTGGTGAAGTTCATACTCTAAAAACACAGGTGATGAACACATTCTTGTAAGATTTTAACGCAAAACAAAATAAAATATTATATTTTACTTTTGCATGTACGGTTTCTGTGTAAGTGCATGGACAGGGAAGTACAATTGTCACAAATAATATTATTCTATCCTGATTACATGGGATTTTTAATTATCAAAAACTAGAAAAGGGATTATTTTATTATTTTAAAGAAAGTTGCACAGCTGTTTTTCTAAGGAAATATTTCTTTAAAAATTGAGTAAATTACTATAAGTCTGCAAAATTTACCTTTTTGATTACCAAGCTTTTCCTTGGTGGTCAAATAAATCACTTTTTGATTCAACCTCTCATAAATGTCATGCCAGCACAAATACAAAATCTACTTATCTACCGGCAAATGCTCATGACAGCTTAGCAAGGCTGAGTGATTAATTTGCATTGTGGTATTCATATACTATAGATAGGCTTCATAAAACCTTCAGTGATTATACTTAATAAAAGTGAGCTTCACTGACAGCAAAATACACTGAAGGTACAATTAGAGACTCTGTATTGGGTGAGTAATGAATATGAAGCTAATTAAAATTCTACTACTCTACCAAAAAATGGCTTCTAAAGTGTGATTCAGCTCTCCTAATCATTAGTTAAAATATTATACACTATATGAGTAAATAAATCCTCAGGAGGTTCATTACCTACTTTATATAATGGGATAAATTTCTGTATTTCCAAGCTTGTGGCTATTTTACCCTATTACTAAAAGCCAGACATAATTTGGCAGGATGGACAGTTAACAGAACTCAAAAGATCTATTTCTGAATATTTGCTCACCATTTCTCCTTCTTATATATGGCAATGTAGCTGAATTAATTGGCCTTGTGACTGGGCAAGTAATTGTAAGTCAAAAATTTATTGGGTAGATTTTTTTCCATCACTTTCTCTTTGAAAGTCTCGATGGTCATTAAACCTGGACATACAGGTCGTATCATGTAACTCTGAAAAATTTCCCAGACACGTGTGAGAAACCAGAAGTGAAAGTACCTCCTTGCATGACACACTCTGCCAAAAACATCCTTAGCAAGCTTGGAATGATGATACACTCTATTTTTCCATTCCCTATCTGTACCTCATAGACAGATACTGAAGAGGTAAATCAAAACGGGATGGCAAGTGCTGTGAATGCCCTAGAAACCCATTTTTCAGGCCTGGATGATCATAGTTTTGTTTTCCATTTCAAAAGTTATTTCTGTATACATTTTTCAGCATTCACTTAAGTGGTTTCATAAGTATCACAATCAAAGGGGTGTCTGCACAACTTAAGTGACTTGTCTAAGAAAGCTAAGAGAATTTTGTAGAAAATCAGCTGCAGTATTTTCACACATTAATTATCCAGAACTACTGAGCCTTGTTTGCTGTTCAGGTAGAGCAAGAGACAGATGTACAACAGCTTACACCTGTGGGTAAGCTGACCATGTAGCCTGCCATCAAGCTGCAGGGGTTTTGCCTTGGAAACCATGCTTATGAATACAAGTAATCCAAAACATAGCAACGAGAACATTTCTTACACTCTTCATGACAACATACCAAGATGCTTAACAGTGACTCAGAGAAGTGCATAGAACCTGCATTATACCTGGCTTAATAAATTATAAAATACTAATTTACTAATTCTTTCACTTAATCTTCTCATGGTTGTCATTACTAAGGTTAATGCAAGTGTTGTAAGCTTCACCATGCCAAGCTGCATCTCAGATATGCCCTCCTAAAGAAGCACCACAGCAAAAGGAACCTCCTGAAAAAGATCTCATCAGTCCAGCCCCCAACCCTCCTCTCTGGAGTGACCAGCAGGTAATCTGCACACACTCCATCTCTTCTCCAGGCACTTTGACACACCTTCCACTGCAGCAGCTCAAGAGCGTGGTTTAACTAATCATAAAACTCAGATGCCCTTTTCATCCAAACACTCCGACTTCTTAAACTGTTAGTTAGGCATGGTACCTGTCTAACTCAGGGCTGGTCTGACTCACAGTGTCTGATCCCACACAGGGTGTATCTTGAGAAATGAGAAGCAAGAGCTACAAGATAGAGCAGAGCAACCTGCAGAGGCCTCCAGAAGTCAAGGACAGTGACTGCATGTCAGACCTCCCTTCAGCAAAAGCTAGTTCAGGTCCCTCTGGACTCTGAGGCACATACCCCAGGGCTGGACATTTCATCAGCAAGAAAGGCTGCCTTAGGCCTGTATGCACTGCTACAGCCAAATATGGGAGTCACATCAGGCACAGCTGTGCCTTTCTAATCCTCTCCTAACTAATGATCAGTGCACTACCTGGGACAGGCACAGGTTCACTTTGGAAAACAGGAAATAAAGCAAGAAGCATTACTTAAGCAAACCCAGATGTCACCCACAATATTTGGAGGGCATACAAGCGTGACACAGGTTTTCACAAAGTTGTTTTCCAAACACATTAGAGCTACTGAAAACCCCCACATTTCTAAATGACTTTAATATTCCTCTGTTTTTGGGAATACATGGACAGAATATGTGTCCCCTCTGCTCCTAAGGAGAGTGACCCAGCAGTCATTTGTGCCCCATCTCAGTGATGTCTCTACAAGGGTAGTGACCAGTTAACCATCATCTTTTTTCAGTGCCAGCACAGTCTTGTCACTGGTGATTTTATTTAGTCAGTTGTTTGGAGCTCTGATACTGGACAGAAAATGAGACAAGAATCAATGCTGAATAACCTATGGATACTTCTTTCCTTCCTACAGATAACAGATGTCATGGAGAGAGATTAGGCTGAGGCTGTAGTCACAGTGATATCAGATATGCCTCTAATGGTTTGTAGATCCCCTACTTCAGACTGTGTACATTACATTACATTACAATGGAAGCTCTTAAGGCAGTTGACATTTTATTGAAGGCTGAATAGTTACTTCTAACAAAGGAGGACCATCCTTTGCTTTGAGATGTGTGGATCAGACATATCTTTATTATGGTCACTGTCAATGTTCACCATTCAGTTACTGTCCTGAAAAGCTCCAGCAGCCAGTAAAGCTGCAAAGATGTCAGCAAAGGGCATTTGCTAAAGAAGTGAGTGTCCTGTGCTGGTTTTCTTCGCGATGGTAACACGCAAGAAGGAAGAAAAGAATCAGCCCACCACAGTTTGCATCTGAGAGCATTTGCTGAATAGATTTGCCTTTGCTTGGTCTCTGCCTTTGACTTCTTATTAACAGGTATAAAGGCAACCCTGGACAGTCTGAGGCCAAAAGCATCCTTAATGTCTGGTCCTACCTCTGCCCTGTAACTTCTGAGTCTTCTGGGATCATCTCCTCATGCAGAACTGGCAAATATTATATCATATATTCACAAGCAAATATTACAGTGTCAAAAGGGAATCTCACCTCTGAAAAACTGCAGATAACCAAATTCTGAGCAGAAATGAGTGTAGAGTAGGTAACAAAACAACTACAAAGAGTTTTCTTTCCTTCTCTGTATCATCTAAGAAAGGGATTAAGAACAAAGCCAAATGCTGTTCTATTGCCAGACTAGTTATTTTTAACCTACTGCAATGCTGTGCAGCTTTTGCTGAGAAAAACACAAGCAGAGAAGTTTAATTTCATAAGCAAGATTGATTTAACTTTGCCAGACTGGCAAGAATTACAGTCTTTGGCCCAGCTCTTCATCTCCTTCTGAATATATCATCTCATGATAATTTAAATTTGCCAAGAACTATTTGGTGAAAACCAAACACTTGAATTTCTGCTCACCTTGCCAGTTGCCCTGCCCTTTGCCAATAACAAAAGGTTTTAAGATAGAAACTGGACTATTTAACCTTCATTAATCATTCATACTGTTCAAACACATCATCCAGTAACTGAAGAGGGGTTAATGGTAGCTAAGCTTGAGGCTGTTGTCAAAAGTAGGTTTAACTTTCTATGAACTCACTGGACACAAAGAATGCAGCCTGCTCACTATTCTGAATGTCACCAGCTCACAGCAAACTGATGACTACTAATGGTAATTAAATACCTCTGCAGCTATTTGTACCAATAACAAAGAGTTACTGTCAGAACTTGAATGAGGTCCATCTGCCCATTTTTAAAGAATGTTAACATTCTGTAAGTGATAAAGCAGATGGCAACCTAAAAAGAGGAGACAAAATCAAACTTCTGTATTATAGTCACTTTCTGGATCAGCTCTGGATTCCATAATGTTTCTCCTCAAATACTGAAGTTTAAGAATGAAACTTCCATACAGATCTGATTTTCCATGGCAGCCTTTCCCACTATTTCCTTTTATCACAGGTTGTAAATACTCAGTCCCAGTGGGCTGATGGGGAAGGGCCATTCTGCTGCTGCTCTTCCATCTTTACTTTGTCGTGGACTTTCGTTTGGTGCTTGTGAGATTTGAATAAAGGATGAAAACACAGTTACCTCTCTGTCTTTCTTGGTAGGCTGCAAACTGTGCAAGGTTTAATGGTGTATGTTTGCAAAGACAGCGCAAAGACTCCTCCAAAATAGTCCTGGACAGTTTTAATAATGCACTTGGCTCTCATGACATTCATGAGTACATACAGAAAAGAGCTTTTCTTCTCTTCACTTTTAAAAATTATACTATGTTATTTTCTGAACTCTGTCACCTTAGGATTCACAGTCCTTTCAGGAGAATTATTTAGACTGAATCCTTCTGGGTTTGTTCTGTTAATTTCATTTGCAGATAGATTAAGTGTTCAACCACTTAGTGACTCTGTTGATTCAGTAGGCAGTCTCCATACAGCAGGCAGAGCTTTGATGGGGCTGGGCTGTTTCCCACTGGAGAGTAAATGCTTTATCCAAGTGACTCCTTGGTGATAGGGGAGAGCCCAAACTTCTGCACTTATTTAGTGTTCTTATCAATACACTGTTCATAACAGACAAATCTATGCAAATCAGAGTAAAAAACCCCACTTGTTTGATCTGCCACGTCTAATACGTTCACAATCCTAAAGTGCATCAGAGGTACCTTAATAACCAGATATCTCTCTGTGGGAAGATGTTCTCAGTCTCAGTGCAACCATGTCCACATCTTACACCAGGAGCTCTGGCTGTGGCCCTCCTCTGCCACTTCTCAGGTACATCTCTGATGCCCAGTCTGAAAAGACATACTTTTATTGTTTCTGTAGGGTTGTCTTGACAGATTTCTGTATTGATTCAGTATTGGAATGAAAACACTTTCTTATGAGCACCAAATTACAAATACAATATCTGAGTCCCGAAGGGTTTCTCACTGTAGCAAATAATACTTACTACTGTCTGCAACTAAATTTTCAGCTTACAGCCAGAATCAGAAACTGAAAACACTGGTTTTGTTTGCATGATTTCTAGTTTTAAAGGAAGGAGCAACATTGCAATCATTACTTTATATACTCTTCACATTTCTTAAACTTCTGCCTCGTTTTTAAATAATTATTCATATTTTTCATTTCTATGCTTGAGAAATGATTAAGATTTTTTTTTCCTGAGTTAAAATCAATACATCAGAATAATAAATGATATTAAGCTCTGGAGCAGGGAAAGCTAGGAACAACTTATAAATAAAGTTCTCATCTTCTGTAGCATCATCTTCAACATCCGAACTCTTGTTCAAATATAAAAAACTCCCAACCTTTCTTAGGTTTTAATTCAGACAGACTCTAAGCATGTTCCATATAATAGTCCTGCTGTCCTGGGGAAGTGAAGCTCTATGAGGTTGGTAGAACCCTCACTGCACCATACCCATCTAGTTTAGCTCTGTGTCTTGCTGAATCAGGAACTGACATGACATCTGAAATATTGTGTCTGCATTTATATCTACTGCTGGTTCTAAATTATGTGTTCATGTGATGGATGAAGCTATTACTGAGTTACGCCTGTTGAACACTCTAATACTGTGCAAGTGGTCAGAGGGGATGTTTACAAGTATCAGTGTACAAATGTCCCCCTGTATCCATAGCTGCCTATACAGATGAGTGCATCCTTCCACCAAAATCCACAGAACACAGATCTGAACTGGTGAACATACTCAACAAATTTCTTCAGTCCATTTTGACCACCGGGACTACAGCAATCTGCTGAAACTGCTACTACAAGTACATACTCAAAACACTATCATACTTTCATACTGACTTGTGTAATTTAAATCTTTCCCTTAGAGACAGCAAGGTTTATTTTATAAACAGATCATAAATTCCATAATCACTTAGAGCAAGTCCTTTTGCTGTGTCAAATTTGTTTAAAAGCAGTTTGTGGGAACAACACTTGGCTCTACATTGATTCTGGCAAATTTAGTGCTGTACGTCTCCATCAGCTCGGCAGACTGGCAGAAATCACGGAGCTGACATTACACTGGTGTCAGACTGTGTATTTACAAAAGCTGTATTACTTTACATAAAATGACTTGAAATAAATTAATGCAATTTCCAAGTGTTGGTGGAAAAAAGGGTTGTTCAAGGTGGAGCAAAAAGAGTCCACTAACTTCACAGACCACTCAATTTAAAGCAGACTTTTTTCACCACCATTTGTGTTTGACTGTTGTGCTGCATCTTTTTAATACAGTTGCAGAAATATAGAAAGCACTAAGATTTTTGGCTGTTCTAGTGAAGTAAGTGCTCATCCATCCACAGTCACCCAGATTCTAGGGGAGGAAAGTGGCTGTAGCTCAGCTGGGTTTCTCTGACCTTCAAGGACTGACTTCATAGATTTCACCCTCAACCCTTTTCCCCAGGACAACCCCCTGCTGTAACCAGCTTGCAAAGGTGTTAGACAGGCTATAACAGACCCACAACATCCCAGCACTTCACAGTCCTCACTGTACTGCACACTGAGACTAGCCAGGATTTTGGAGACATAAGCTGGTGAGAGCTCAGACCCCACTACTTCAAAAAAGACCTCCAGGCTCTAGAACTAAAGGAGAATAGCACTTCACATGAACTGAAGCACAGCTGACTTTCCACACAGGGAAGAGCAAAATAATTTTTTAAAAAGTTAACTGAACTTTTTGAACATCACCAACAGTTCATCTTTGAGATCACACTGAGCTCCCTGTGAAGATCTGGGCAGCTTCATATCCTGGCTGGCAGTATCACAGTGAGCCATTACTAAGCAGATAACAATCCAAAAGGAGGAGCACATCTCTCCTATGCTGATGTGAGAAAAACATATGGAGATGTCAAACCATACTTGTTACACATCAGGCCTGTCTGATCCTGCAGGTAATCAGTCCAGAGTAAGATACATTGTATGATTATTAATCCCTCTGTGAAAAAATATCACAAACTGCTCACAGTCGTCCCTGTGTGTCCAAAGGCTGTTTCATAAAGGAGCTGCTGAGGACACTTTTTACCTGGTAAATGTCAAAACTAAGAGGGGGAATCTCACCTCTGCAAATTTCAAAGGACTCATCTCTCCTCAGGTCTGCAACCTTTCCCCAAAGAGAGGCTAAAAACAACACTCCAGAAGACTAAAGCTGCCACCAATTCCTTGGGGAACCAATCATATCAAATTTTAACATTGATTTCATCAATTAACCGACTCAAATACTGTGTAGATAGCTGTGAAGCTCTAACAAAAGCATGCACCAGGCAGACACAAGGTGGCAAATGAAGTTACAGACCTTCTTCTGTAGTGAATGATTTCTCCCTGTGATTAGATTGATTAATGTGCTGGTAAGCATTTGTTTCATTAGGAACAAACTGTTGATATGACTGCAGGATGTGTATTCACAGTTTTCCTGAATGGCTTTTGAAGCTCATTTGTGAAGTTGTCAGGCTCAATACAGATAAACATTGTGTTTGATATTGTTTTTGCTGGGAGGGATTTGCAAATTACATTGTTAATCCCTCTCTGAAGGAAAGAAGCATTTATTGGCTAAGAAAAGTGAACTTGTTAGGTGACATGGGTTTTGATGATAAAGAAATCCAAGTGCACAATATTTTTCTCTCACATCCCTAGTGAATGCTGAAACTTTTGCACTGGGAAAAATAAATAAACACTTTCCCTAAAGTAGCAATAAGAAACTCATCATGATCATAGAGTTTACAAGAGCCCTGTACATGTTCACACTGCTTTCAGTCTCACTGGGCTCACACAATTGTACTTTAGTCTTTAAATTCTTCAGAGAATCAAGATGCAACTTACTGCTGTTTAAACTGCAAATGACAAGTCAAATAAAATCCCCACACTTAACTAGAGATTGACATAATATAATAAAACCAAGTATACACCTTGATCCTGTCAGGAAGCACCTAAACTTTATAAAAGAAGTTCATGTTCTTTTTCTGCTCTTTTGTGTACTTGTACTGACCTATATGGTGCCAAGGAGCTCCCTGTCAGCCTCCTTACAGTTTGCCCAACTCTTCTGAAATTAATATACTGTTATTTATCCTCACTGATTTTGTTATTCTACTGATGGCATATCTGAGACTGTAGAGTGACTTAAAACAGTCATTTTGACTGTGTGCAGGTCCTGTGCACCTGGTATTATCTCCCCTATTCCCAGCTCCTTTACCTGGCCTGATCAAAAGTGTTTTCATTCCCTAAACACCTTGTTTCTCTGATACCCTGAGATGAAGAGTGCAACATAAATGCAAGCCTACAGATAATTTCACTTTCAAAACATCTTCTCAAATACCTAAGCTCTTAATGGTGTAATAGAATAGCTCATGGACATCTCCCCAAACAAGAACATTATTTGAAGAACACCTTAAAAAAACATTTGCAAAATAGTTCTGCTTCCTTCAAAAAAATAAACCCACCCTTCTGGCATGTTCATTTTACTGATTTGCTTCTTGGAATTCTAACAATGTATTAACACAATAAATCTTCTAAAATTACAGTTGCAAGGTTATACATTGCAATTAGCCTTCTGATACCAAGTGTCAAGCAATGAGCAGAGATAAATGAGATAAAACAAATATGGAAGAAAACTATGTGGCTTAGGGGTAGGATGGGAAACTCAACTGAAAAAAACCCACACAGACAAGGAAAATCAACAAACAATTAAACAAAGGATACACGTGGCCACCCTACCCAGCCTTTGAGAGTTCACCTGCCTCCCCCACCTGCCTGATCTCTGAAACAGCATCAGAAATGTCAGGCATCTCTTCTTCAAAAAATCTTGGTAAGTGCACATTGGGGTTTCCTGATTTGTTGCAGGCAGCCTCAGAAACAGCTCATACAGGAGAAATATGAAGTCAGAGAACGGTAATTCAGATGAAAAAAAGCCAAATGAGTGAGGGACGTATTCTTGCTATGAAAGAAAAGGCTGGACTACAAGCATGGTGAAGGCTCTGGAGCAAAAGTCTGATGAGGAGTGGCTGAGGGAGTTTGAGATGTTTAGTCTGGAGAAAAGGGGGCTCATGGGGAACTTACCACTCTCTACAACTTCCTGAAAGGCTGTAGCCAAATGGGGATCAGTCTCTTCTCCCAGGTAACAAGTGACATAAGGAAAATAAACGGTCTCATGTTGCACCAGGGCAGCTTTAGATTGCATATTAGGAAAAATTTCATCACAGAAAGGGTGGTCAGGCATTGAAATGGGCTGCCCAGAGAGGTGGTGGAATCACCCTCCCTGGGAGTGTTTGAAAGGCTACTTGGAAATATGCTTTAGTGGTGAACATGGCAGTGCTGGGTTAATAGCTGGACTTGGGGATCTTAGATGTCCTTTCCAACTGTAATGATTCTATAATTCTGTGTGTTACCCTGGACATAAAAATTGGTGCTTTATTTCTCACTGGGCAGATGAGACACATATCAGACCTATTAGCAAATGAATATGTTACCTGGTGAAACATCTCTTTCCACAATCCCACCACACAGTGCATGTCCACATCCTATCCATGGCTGTGACCTTGCTTACTGGTGCTACTTCCAAGCTTACTCCCTGTGTTCATTTCTGAACAACTCAAACCAGCAGCTTTTCCTCAGCACATACTTGCAGCTAATGCCAGTTATGCAGAAACCAAGGCCAAAGAACAGGTAACACCATACAGTTATGTTTGTAATTCACTCTCTATAGAAAGAGCTGACCTTATACATAAAGCATAATAATAGATAATAGGTAATTGCATGGCACAGACAACAGCAATAAAGGTTTTTCTGCCTGTTTGTCCTCTCTGCCATAATTAGAGTGTTTGCAAATACCTATGAAATTCTAGCACCTTGAGTTACCTAATGAACTTCCAGAGACATTAGCTGTAGAGTCACATCTCCTAACTTTAAGTCCATAAGTCAGTCAGATAATCTCAGTCATCCCTTTAAAATCACAGGCTTCTCCACAGAATAAAGCAAGGCTCTGAAGTCCTGCTGCATAGGGTCAGCCAGAAACTTCTCTCCTCTGACTGTAAAGGAAATATAAAGTGACTAACTTAGCCAGCTGAGAGAGGTGTCTAAAGCTGAGGTATAAATACTCCCCTAAGAGGAGTATTTTTAGAAATGGATTGCTAGAACTACTAATTCTGAAAAAAATATGACAACTGCACAGTTTATATTGCTATTTGCTATTCAGTGTATGGGATCGTTTCCCTTTCACCCTCAGGGTTTACTGGAGTTTGCTTTGTTTTTTCTGTGCTCAATAATTTTCTCTTTCCTAAGTCTGCCCCAAATTTTTCTACAAATTAAGATTAAGAGGTCTCTGACTGCAGAAAGGCACATTAGGTAGAAATTCAAAGAACAATTTGCAAAGAAAGAAATTTACATCTCACACCTGCCAGCATGGAATAAAACCTTCTCAAAGAGAAACAAATCTTGAGTGATGCAGACTGTAGAACAGAGGTATCTCTGGGTAATGCACAGGTTCACCAACATGCACAGCAGCAGAAGTATCTCAGAGAAAATCCATAAAAAAGGTGTTTTCTCCTCTGCCTGTTTCCATTCAGGTCATTACAATGTGGAGGGCAGGATGTGGAAGGGAGGAATTTTTGTTATCCCACATTACAGACACAAAGCCAAGTGAAAAGTCCAGGATTACACAAAACCTGCAACATTACAGGCAACACTGCACCTACATGACAGCCACGCTCTAAGTACTCGATCGTTCTTCCTCTCCTGAATTCTCCTGGACCTCCATCTGTCCTTGCACAGTCACACTCAATAGCACATGCTAAAACAACCCATATAAAGCAGGACTTGTAGCCTTTGCTTTCTCTGCAGAGGAAATTACCCTGAAAGCAGCAAGAAGAACTCATGTGTCAGGCCTGCCTCTGTGCTGGCTGAAACAGAATGGTAAAACAGGGAATAGTAAAACAGGGAAGTATTTCTACATGCACTTTAAGGGCCCAGGGGATTACTGTGACTTCTGAACAACACTCTCTCCTGGCAAGTTCTCAAGCACAGTGAACATGACCACTACCCAGCACTTTGTGCATAAGCTAACACCAAAGAGGAATTAGTCGTGTTACTGACATGACTAGTGCTTTGGAGGCACCCTTGAATACAGCTATGTCTCTTGTGGGTTAATGAGGGCTTTGAAAAATTGCTCATCTTGGCCAGTACAAAAACAAGCATTCATAGAATGGAAACCTTCCCCCTTTAACTGAAAAGCTCTATGTGAGCAAAAGGTTGCTTCGTGTTTGACACTGTTTAGCTAAGCGTGGCAATGAGAGAAGTCTTCTCCCCTTTTACAGAGCTTGGTATTTAGATGTGCTCTTTGTGCTAAAAATAACAAAGGGGGTATTTGGAAGAAATCAGAATAGATGAGCTGATACATTATTGATTGAAGTTTCAAGCAGCCTGTCAGTCTGTTTTGTTATGTGGTTGAAGCTCAATTTTTAATGAAGCAACCTATGAAAATCTGATGGGGTGAAAAACATGACCTCTAAATGATACTGTACACAGAAGTTCCCACCAGAGAGCTGAGTTGCCCTGTTTCATATCCCATCAGAGATTTACCTCAACTTGACCCTACGGTTTACAGGCAAAAGAGACAACACCCTGACTCAAACAGGAAAGGTGACATTAGAGGGATGCACAACTCTGAAAGAGGACTAAACAAACCAGACTTTTCTTCTATTGTGTGGAGTTTCCATCATGTGCATACTGACTAATGCTCCATCCTATTAGAAACACACCTCCAATTCGCTGAGAACATGTTTAGTAAAACATTATTTGTACAGAAAAATCCAGGGGAATCATACCATTAAGTGCACCAGGTGCAGAATAGCATGACAAGGACACACTGAATAACCAGAAAAGACCAGCAGAAACAGGTCTTAAAACACATGAGCACAGGATTATCAGAAGGCAGTTCTTGAGAATTTGTTCTCAATCATGCAAGAATGGAGAACTTATGCAACTGGGTTTTTTTAATTAGAGGTTAAACCTTCTCTCTAAAATAACCATTCCACTGTCATTTTAACTGATTCCTTATTCCATACAGTTGTGACAACATCCTCAAACTGCATTTAGAGAAACTGCTCTTCCATCTTCTAACCCCATTTTCTGAAATCTAGAACTAAAGTGCATAGAAATAATCCTCTTTCATCCAATTACCTTCTAATCTGGTAATGAACCAATATGTGCTTCTGTTTACCAAAACACTAACACTTCCATTATGAATATTGGCTAATTTATAATTGCTGCCCTGTATACAAATGTAATTCACTGGCCTGGAGTAAAGTTACATTGATGAGAAAAAGATTATATTCATGGGGCTATATTCTAGAGTTCACTACTCAGAATAAGGAAACAATCAATGGAAAATTCTTTCATAAAATGAATTATAAGACGTGTGCATATATCAGGGATATAAATATAAATGATTCAACAACATATTATGTAAAAAAGGGATGCTCAACAACACACTTCACAGAAAATATTAGGTCATGAATACTGACCTTCAAATAGTAAAAGCCAAATTTTTCCCTGGCATTCATGAAACAACTTCAGTGAAGGCAGTGGAGATTCCTGTAGATTCCAAGGGAGGACTGGCTATACAGGGCTTGCTACCTGTCCAGATAAACTGTCCTTATTCAGTTCAAGTTTTCAGAGGCGTCATGGGCTGATATCATAGTGTAAAATTGCTGATCTGCTTCCAGTGGAATTTCTAATGTTTTTTATTCTTGAATGTATATTATTACATTTCTAAACAGAACTATGTGTTTCTATATTGTGCCAGTCTTCAGAGAAAAATTAGAAATTCTATGGAGCATTTTCTGGCACTTCATAAGTGAAATTGTTAAGGTACAATACAAATGTACTTCAACTCTCCCATCTTATCACGCATGAGTGTGAAAAGGTATTCCTAACATATTACTCAAAGAGCATCACTTGTTATCAGTAATCACTTCACAACAGAATATAATCACTTTTGCAATGGAAGAACAAGTTAAAGAGGAAAAGAATGAAAGAAAAGAAGTGGAACAATACTTGTCAAGAAAATGTCAAAATTAGAGCCTTTATCTCCTCTGAGTTATACTACCATAAATCCACCAAGAGCAGAGAGACTTTTGCTAAGTGTTGTGTTCAGAAATCACCTGGCTCTCCAAAGTGACCTACATTCAAGTCATGCTTAATCACAAGACCCCTCTTTTTGGCAGACTTCTGAACTCAGCTCCAGCAGGATATCTTTTCTTTCCCCAATTTGTTTTAACCACTACACTTATTTGCCTCTTTGGTTGAGATTCACAGAGATCTCTTTTTAAATATTAAGCACCAAATTAAACCTCTTGTTTTGCTACCTAACAGAACAGAAGAATGATCTTGTGATTAAAAGGGCTGGACTAGGATTAAAAACTGTGTTTAATTCCTCACTTCAACACAGGATTCTTCTATGACTTCATACAAATCACTTACTAAATCTCTTTCCACTTCAATTTCTTGTCATAAAATAGGGATAAATGATTATATCATACATATGGACATGCCACAAAGCTTTGCACAGCCTCTCACTGCCCGGTGCAATGCTGTCTCAAAGACAGTGCCAGGCTGCACTGATGACTTTCCTTCCTGAAAGTTGTCCCATATACCTGGCTAGGAAGGCCTGCTACAAAATGAGTTAGTATGATTCCCTTACACCAGAATGAGATCACATTTATGAAATGGAAGCTGAAGTAAGGTCCTAAGCCTTACTAGAGCAGGCAGAGTGAGATGTGCTCTGCAGTGGTACCATCACTGTGACCATTCCTTGTCACTGCATCACACTACTAGTGTTTTGTTTGTAGCAGGGGACCCACTATTTGATATGCCCTACCATTAGAGTGTTACAGCAGCACAAGCTGGCTAAGGCTTGAAATAAATCTCACTGGAAATGACCCCAAAGGGGAAATGTGTATCCCACACAAACCACACTGCAAGCCTGGGCTGCTGCTGCTGCTGTCTGTGTGCTCCGTGACTGACTCGGGGTGACCTCCCAGGACAGCTCGTGATGGCGAGGACAACTGGGCATAGGCAAGGGCTGCAGGGTGAGCAATGTTGCTCCAGAAACCTGGGGCCTGGGATTCCCTCCCCTCCCCTGATGCTTTTAGAGGGTTAACTTTCTCACAATCAGATATTGGGGCAATCTAGAGTTTCAGGCCCACAGTCTGCCCAGCAGCTTGAAGCGAGGGAGTTAAGTGTGATGCCCCTGATAATTTGTGTGTTTCTCATGCAGTTCTGTTTACCTCAGAGAATAGCTCAGATTCATGTGGTGGCTCATCTGTTTGTTTCCCAGGAGTGTCCTCCTCATCAGGTACAAATGACTTGTTGTTTCCCCGTCCTGTCTGCCTCCTTGGTGACGGATAGATGAGAACCGTTCCCTGTGCTCTGGGACTCTAATGTGATCTGGGTCGAGCTTGTGGCAGGCGGGGCTGGAGGGGGAGAGGAGTGCAGGGAGGGGGCAGTTAACACTATGAGAACTAAAATCTCTTTGTAGATGAGCGTGTTTGTGTGCATTTCCAACCTACCTGCAATCCGCTGCCAGCTGCTTCCCCATCCCCGAGTCAGGGGAACAATGGCTCAGGAGCAACCCTGGCAGAAAAGAGAGGTCTAAAAATAGATCTTTGGAGGGCTAAAATCAGAGGGGCAACATTTTGAGAAAGCATTATTTGATTGGGTTTAGTAACAGGTATATTTTCTGCAGAGTGCTAAGTCACTCTGTTTATTGCCTTGGACTCTGAGCACTCCTGAAGGCCCAATTCTACCCTCACTTAGAGGCAAATGGGAAGTCACCCACCCATTCTTTTTACTTATTTACATTTACAATTATGCAACTTTTAGCTCAATCCACTGTTTTGATGGCCTGGTGATAGAAGATGCAATTGTATTTATAAATCCAGCCCACTTTGCCTTTCACTTTTTCTTTAGAAACTCGTGGTTTTAGGCAGTGTTAATTTGGCAGTTACACTTCAGCAGGGATCACATGCACATTTTCTCTTTTGATTCACATAGTTTCAAATGCCCTGAACTCCATTCAAATTCAACTCCATGCACAGTGAAGCCAAGTTTCACCAGGACTATGACTGAAATAATACATTTCTGGGCACATCATAGTTTCAACAGAAAACCTTAAACTGACCCCACTTCTGTCAAATCCGCCTAGAGAGTCACCACAAAAGTTCACAAACTCCTTAACGAAACCAAAGTAAAAACTCAGTGTTGGCTCTTAATGATGCCCACATGAGTCTTGTTGCTAACAGCAGAGGCAGCAGGACCGGGATCCCAGTTAATTAACCTCCACATTTTACACTGTGCACAGAAAACATTTAACACAATTCCACTTGTCTCAATCAACAGGCTCAATTAATAAAAAGAGGTCTGGGAAGATGCTCCCACTGGATTTTGGACAGCTTCTTTGGCTTGCTTGCATTCTGTACATTCTCTGGAAGGAAATCCCGTTGATTTCATTTTCATCTTTCTCTCTCTCTCAATTTGAAAATAGAATCTATGATTTTCCATCATTTCCACTTAGATAGAAAAATGTTGTGAAAGGTAATTTTATTGCTGAGAAATAATCTTCCTAATGTCAGCCATTATTTCACTCTCAGTGTGACAACTAGGGTAAGTGTTGGAAATCACTGTATGTTTCAGCTAAAGTATCTTGACAACACAAACGAAGAAGAAAAAGGTAGTCTTTTTGTTAATGAAAACTGCACTGTTATTTTGGTCTATAATGGAGAGATTCATGTAAATGATTGCCTGTCGTTTATACTAAAGAAAAATTGCAAAAAAAAAATTCAGCAAGCAGGAAGAGTGGTTTCTTTCCTTCCTTCTTGAATCTGCTCTCATATTTACTGTAATCACACCTTTCACAACATTTTACCTCTGC
>JAOXXN010000137.1:18227354-18251285 GCA_026770055.1 Myrmophylax atrothorax
TCAAAATCCACAACCAGACTGGGGCTACCAGCTTCACAAAAACTAAGGAAACTTTGTCCCTACACTGTTAAGAGTAAACATTATCCTATTTATATATCTATAGGCATTTGGTATGTAATATTATACAGTAAAACCAGACTAGCCCACACCTCTGCAGTGAGCACAACCACCTGTATGTCAAGTCAGAGTGGGGCACTCCTTCCCTAGGGGATGGAGGGACAGATGATGTCTCCTACTGCTCTCAGCCCTCAGGGCTCCTCTGCAATGCTGCATGTCTCCATTTCCTCCACTGCACCTGCAGACATAAGAGCTGTCCTACTATGTCAGGAGTGCAGAATTCAAGTTCAGAGACAAAGAAAAATGTCAATAAAGATGCATTATTTGATGTTTCTTTGCCTGACTTGAAAGTTGAATAAAGAAGAACCTATGAAAGTTTTTGGTAGCCTGCTCTTCTTTCATATCTATTGAACATGAGCATTTTCTACAAAGTCCAAGCAGCAGAGATGGCTGTGAGAGAACTGAAACCACAAATGGACTGTCAGTGGGCAAACAGGAGCCCTGCAGCATCTTCAGTAAACACTTCAATATCTCAGAGCTCTGCCTACTTCCTATGTCAATTGCTGTTCTTACCAATTTTTTTACATTTTAAAATTCTAGGTCATGAGATTTGCCCTTTGCAATCATATTACAATTTCTCCAATTTACTCTTTTTATTCAACAGAGAGTTTCTGATGAAGTTTTTCATGTTGATTTTCCAACTATCGAGAAACTCTAGCTAGTGCTTCAGCAGATGGAATATGTGAAATTTTTGATTGTTGGATTTATAGATTGAAATGATGAATGTTGCTATTGCATTTGGGCAAAGCTTACTCATACAAACAGTCTTTTCGAATGGAAATAGCTTCGTTTAAGGGGGAGTGAGCAAAGAATTTGAGGAATTGGATGAGAATTCCCTGAATCTATTCCTGGTACAGATCTAACTTTCTTTTCACTGCCTGATGAAGAAAAACAAGTAAAAACAAATTAGGAAGCACTTCTAGAATTTTAAGAGCTTGAGGGACACAAATTGATGGATGGCAGTGACTCACTGCATTGCAGTTCTGTAGAACACCAAGAACTCCCCAGGGTCTTGATTTCAGGAAAGTGATCCTGAGTTGCCCATTGGGAAAAAGATGGAGAAAACCCACTTTGTATTAGTTCCCTAACAATGCTGACACACACACACTTATGTATATATATTAGTTCCCTATGAAAAGACAGTATAGGACAATGAAAGTTCAGGAATTCTGGATGAAGAATTTGGCCCAAGTCTTCTGGCAACTTGTTGATGAATGTAAAGCTGTCTTTTACTTTGCTGAAAGACATCATTTTTTTTTTTTTTGCTGGGAGAGTGAAAGACACTGAGAAAGTTCACCTGGTGAGGGAGAGAAACTAAGATTTATGCACCAATTCTTAAGTTGTTTCTACAGGGTTTTCTTTCTTATATGAAAAACAAAAGCAAACATGGACAACAACATGGAAGAATTTCTCACCTCCAAGAGCACCACAGGGAGAGAGTCCATTGTGCCTTATCAAGACATTTTCCTGTTCTTACGTTTTACTGCAGCAGTATTGGGCAATAGGCAGAGATCTTGACAGCCTTTACCAGCTCTGCAGTCTTGTACCTGTCAAAGTCGTGAACATCAAATTCATTTTTCTATGCTAATTTTAAGAGCAAAGACAACCCCTTCCTTCAAAAGACCATTTGTCCTAATTGAAGAACTATGAAAAGCCCGTTAGTATTGAATGTTACTCCTTTTGCACAGAAATGAACATATGGGGATCTTCCATAAGCTTTCAGTCTGCTGATGTCCAGAAGAGTTCCTAAGGCCCTGAAAGTAAAAGTTTGAATCTCTACCTCTGCCCAAACATGCACACAGCTTCTGAGCTCAGGAGAGGTCTAACAGGGAATTTCCCAAAGAATTAAGAAGTTATAGCAGAGACAGGTAGAGATCCACAGTTTGCCTCAGGCTACTTTCCAGCATCAACAGATTGCATCTGTAGGGACACGTGTCTAAACTGGGGGAGCCTTCAGAACAGGAACTTAAGGAGCCTCAGGAAACCTCCACTGGAGCGGGAGGTTCACAGAAGGCTGACTCATTCCGTGGGTGAACTCACACAGGGCCCACTGACCTGCCCATCCTCCACAGTCTGTCTGGAGCTCCTGCCCAGGAACGGAGACCCTCTGGGCACTGCCTGCTTGCACACAGCTGCCCACCTGGACTCTGAACACAAAGAAACAAAACTTACTTGATCCTCTGAAATTTAACCCAAGGAAAAAAAATTCATTATTTCCAGTCCTTCAGGCTCCCTTCCCCTCTTCTGCTGCAGGCAGCATCTCTGTTCCCACACCCCAAGTTCTCCTTCCCTCTCTGCTCTGACCCACAGCTTTTTGGTTTCACTGGTTGTTGCAGGGAATGAGCCTCAGATGGTCAGGCAATTCAATCTTCCCACTAACTCTTCAGCAGCAGTAGTTTTAGGGCACACGTGCCTCAGAGCAGATCCAAACCCCTGGAATTATAGCTACAGACAGAGCAGCATTGACCTGTGCTTGTACACAGACCACAGCCCAATTTCCCTGCTAGGGGAGAGGGAAAAGGACGGTGTCAGTCTGTGAAACACTTGCATGCAATACCCAGCACTAGTGTAGCAAGCCCTGAATTCACACCAGGGGCGATTTATCAGCAGTTTCCATTCCTGGGAAGGCAGAGAGCAGGTGGTGAGCAGCAAACAGCCTGTGCCCCAAGAACATGGGCAGCACATGCCATACCATTGCAACCTTGTGCAGATCAAGTGTTCCCCTCTTAGAAACACCTGTGTTTTGTCCTCTTTGCCATCATGAGTATGATAGGAAAATGGTTCAGGAAAATACATTTATAGACTCATAGAATGGTTTTGGTTGAAAGGGACCTCAAACATCATGTAGGTCCAACCCTCACCACGTGCAGGGAGATTGTTAGTTTTACTGCATCGTTTGAGGAAAATGAGGATTTAAAGCAAAACATCTTTCCAGAGACCTGCAGAGGCTGAGGCCTGGCCCTGTTGTACAGTTACACATGGCTAATACTAACTGGTGCAAACAACCCCACTCATACCACTAGTGAAAAATGCAAAACAAAGATTAATGCTTTTTTATGCACAATTATGGCAGAAATTTAAATATGAATTTGCTCCTGTTTTCTATTAATAGCAAGCTGCCAGGTTTAAGTGACCCAGATGTTCTTGGGAACTTATTTTAAACCTCATACTCAGGCACTTCTGTGTGGCAAATGTTAAACCAGCATGGACATGGACTGATATATTTTCTACAGGAGAGTTCTTAAGTACTTAAGCCAGCAGTAGAAAAGGCTTTCCCCCAAAAATATCCACTGTTGAGATTAAGTGGTATTTCTTGAGGTTCACGTTTTAGTCAGAACTGTAGTACCAACAATCAGAACAAGCCTTTATAAATTGAACAGACCTAGAAATATATGGGCAAATCTTAGCTTTCATATAAAATTAGATAAGGAAGAAGGACAAAGGAAGCCCAGGCCTCAGTACCTTTGAAATTCCATAGGAATTATGCACTCAACATCACACTCTGAAATGTCTTAATTTTTTTTTCAGCTTCTTGGGCTTTTTTTCTTTTAATATATTTTGAAAAACAACAGCCTTGTTTACAAACCCTACCAGAGATGGTGGGGGCTGTTTCCTTCATACTAGGAGTGCAACCAAACCTCCAACACCACTCTGGCTGCCTGAGACAAAATCTATTTCTGCTCAAGACCTTTGCACTCAGGAGAGGTTACTCTGGAGCATGGGAGGCAGCAGAGCACACTTGACTGTGCAAAGGACTGATCCCAGGCTCTGACACCAGCTGGCTCTTGCCACCCCTGTCAACTCCAGGCAACCTGCTGGTTTTGGCAGCGCTGTATTTGCCAGCATTCACTGCCAGGACTTACAAAGAAATAAAACAAAATATATCCTAAACCCTAAAAGCATTTGGAGACCCTTGTTTGGGACGAAAATAAGGGGGTTTAGGGACAAAGGATTGGTATTCAGTACTTGTTTATATAAAATCCAATCTCATGCAGTTCGTACTCATCCATATACAATGGAATGTAATTGCAGGGAGCAACTGTCTTATTTTTTTTATGCAGCATGTTTATGTGTGGGTGGATAATGGGAATAGCAATGGGTTGGCTTGGTAATAGAATACTTCACAGGTATGGCAAAAAAACTACAACCCAGCAATTACCAAGGTCAGTTTGCTGGTCCTCAGAACAAAGTCTTTATAAGCCACCCAGAGAATTAAGAAGAAACCAACAGTGTTTGGCACCTGCATAAATACATAACGGAGGGATCATTTCAGGAGGGTGCTTGTTCAGCACCTGGCAAACAGGGCAGTGATTTGGGATGGGGACACCTGCGTGCTACTGCAGTCTTACTGGCTGAAAAAGTTGCAATTGGGTCATGGATGATGTGTGACCAGGAAACTAAGCTAATTTTCATAATAAATAATTTATTTCAATTTATTTGCTCAGTGGATTACAGAGGCTTGCCTGATTGGGAATACTTTGTAGCCTTTTCAGATTCTTAAAATTCATTACTGTAACTGTTTCTGTTTTCTTTTGGTTTGTTTGTTTGTTTTTCAGAATCAACCATTTTATTTGTAGGAAAACCAAAGCAAATAGGTTTGGAGGAAGGAATTTTCACTTTCTCTTTTTTTATGAAGAAGAAAAAACTACTTTTCAAACCTATACTTAAACTTAAAAAAAGATTGTTGCCTAAAACTAGCCATTTTCCTACTTTCTCATGCTAATGTCCTGTTTATAACTGACACCTTTACTGCCTACCACTATATCAATTTCACTTCCCCAGAGAAAGAAAAACCAGATCCTGTGACTAGTGTACTGGATTGATAATCTAGCCTAATGCTGACAGATAAATGCACTAATTTTCTTCTGTGGTTGGCTCCACATTGCAGAGTAAATCTGCTTCTAACAACTGCCTCAATAGGCTCTGTAACCTGTCCAAGAGATGATGTCAAGTGCTACAAGGGCCTAGGGCTAGTATGGCAGGTAAGAGTTACCACTGGGATAAAGTTACAGGTGAAGTTTTGAATGAGAGGGTTATTTTAAATGAAAGCCTGGCTGGAAATACCGATTACTTTTTAAAAAGTTGAAAGAGTAAAGGAATAAAGAGCAACTTATATAATTTTGGGATCTACATCTTCAGTATGAAAATCAGCATCAGACACTATCTACGGCATTGCAACATCCAGGAAACACGAGGAGTTGTCACTCTGGGTAGTGGTGCATGGGAAAACGATGTGCCTTGCCTTGTCTTTGCTGGATTTGGTGGGAGAACGGACTCTGGGCTTCTGTGGAGCACCAGGACTGTTGGTAATTCAGGAGCAGAGTTCAAGCCTCAACAGCACTCCCTGAGCACAGGAGGGTACTGGAGGGTGCTGGTGCCTGTTCCCACCTCCGGGGCTGCAGGAAGCCTCTGGTGCAGGCAGGGAGCAGGGCTCGCTCGGTGCTGTGCACTCAGGCACTGCTGATTGTGCTCAAGGCTCACTGGACATACAATCTACAGACACTGGATGGAGAACCAGGGGATTTCTTTTTTTCAAAATTTAATTCCAATGAGGGGAAAAACAAAGGAATGCAAAACAATTAATTTTAAATTTTTTTTTAATTATTTCATGCCAAACATTTGGGTGATTTCTAAGAATTTCAGCAGGAATGGCAGAGTCAGGAAGATCTCAGTGTTGCTTTGCTCTTATTGGTTTTCTTGTTGAATTCCAGGATCATTTCACTGGTTGCTACCAATTTATAGCACTTCGATGTTCATTTATCATTTTGACCAAAAGAGCAACTTTGGTGGACATTTATTGATTCCCTCTTTGGAAAAGATCACAAGCAATAGCTTTTTAAATAAAAAGGGTCTTTGGGTTACATGGATAACCCTAGCACTGAGGGATATGTCTCTTGCTCTGCTCTCAGGTCTAAAATGTTCAATCAGCTCCCACTCCCCTAACCTGAAACAAAAATAAAACCTCATTTTAATCACATCTTTTTCTCCTGATTTTCACTCCCCACCTTCTGACCTTTCCATGTGAAGAGGATCACGCAGAACATTTCAGCTTTTCTTAGGCTAACTTTTTCTCACTTTGAATAGCACTTATATAGGTCAATAGCATCACTTCCCCTCTCAGCCCCCTCCCCATCACAAAAGAAATACAGGATCCAACCTCTTTAATGCATCAGTTAACAGGATGCCTTTTTGTTTGTTTATGGCACAGGAAGTTTGATATTTAAACTAAACTAAATATTCAGGAGAGAGACTTCATAGACTTTTTCTTTCTTCTTTTTTATATTTGTACAGCACCAAGCACATCTGGCTCTGCCTAAGGCTCCTTAGTGCTATTTCAATATGACTAACAGTAACAGCAGGAGTCCCTCAGACCACAAACTACAGGTATAACAATGGTGGATCTATTCTCATTAAAAAATGCACAGAAAAAAATATGCCATATTAGTAGTGTGTGCTGCAGAATGCACAACCCCCCACATGTTGTAGGAAAACTATGGTTCATTGATTTAGTTGCCACAGAAAAATGTCAAAAAAGGACCAATTCCTGAATGAAGCAGGTCACTGGTTTGGCCATATTCTAATACCTTATTTTTATGGTCACAAAGAAATGATCAAATGTGTGTAGGAGGACACAGAGAGAAACTATTCTTTGACAGCGACAAAGGTGGACACATTTTGAGCATTTTCTGAAATTTTCTACAACTAATACACATTTCTTCTACCTTTTATTTTTTTCTTTCTCTGTTCTGAACATTTCTGAACGCCCCTGTTTCCTGAGCAAAGGAAGCTAAAAGTTTTGGTAGCATTTCAGGCTGACTGTTTATCTTTTAATTGTGTATGACTATTCAGTGAACCCAATCCTGCTCCTGTGGAAGTCTAATGAGAACTTGGGTACTAAATTCCCTGGGAACTGGATGGAGCCTCCAACTACTGACTTTGTAAGGCTTCAGCCATGCAAAACCCTGCTGGCACAAGTAACACAGAAGAGCAAAAATAAAAATTCTGCCTCTTTGAAATGTTTAACCACAGCTCATTTGTTAATACAGTAGTTGAAAGGTGAAAAAACACCCACCGAATCTGAGAAGTATGGAAAAATGTATTATTTTTTGGGCTGCGACGCCTTCACTAGCTGTTAGCTTTGGAAATATTTAGACATAAATCAATTTTGTCCCAAAATAGAGTCCAAGTGAAAGAATCGTCAGGAAGTGGAACAAAGTCCTGCTTTGTGCTCCCTGAAATACTTGTCGGGATGTGTCACTAGAGGGCACTACCACATCGTCCCCAAGGCACCAGGACAAAGGACACGAGTGCCCTGGCTGTTTAACTTGCACTCTCTGCGTTATGGTTTGAGAAACAAATTTTAACCACATCGCAGAAATGATTTATCTTTTTATAGTACTGGGAGTTCAGTAATCGGCCATATTATTAAACAGTTACTACATGGAACCTTCACGCCATAAAGTTCTGACTCTTTAGGCTGTAGAGCTCATTAAAAATAGTCTGCACTGAGTTAGCAGTTCTCATCAAAACAATTCAAGGAGGCTGTATTTGGGAATTACGCTGCTGAATTAGCACAACAAATAAGGAATAATATGGGGCATAAGGCAAAGGAAACTTACACTTGGGCCGCTTCCTTTCTTTGTATTCAGTGCTGCTCACAGGCACCCTGCCCAAAGGAGGCTGGGGAAGAGCTGAAACTGGGAATCACAGCGGGGAAGTAGGGAGAGAAATATAAGGGAACTCTGCTTTTCTCTCAAATAAATGCTATTTGCAACAAACTGTGATAACTGCTTGACAGCATTTAATAAAGTAAATGCGCCTCACTGAAGGGAAGGGGCAAAACCACTAAAACGTTCCAAGTTTAGGGATTTTTTTTTAAATGTTTTTTCAAAGTGCTTTCTTTGATGGGTATGCAATGCTTGTTTCACTCGGGGCTAGAGGATAAATACAAATGAAGGTTTTCTTTCAATGCTTCTGGCTGAGAGAGTGCACAGAGGTCGCTTTCAAGGTGACTAGATTTTTGTTTGGAAATGGTGAGTTCCCTGTTTCTCAAGAAATTCTGCTTTGTAGTCCATTGCTATGCACCTGAAAACTTCCCACTGACTTCCAGGGGAAATTTGGCTGCTCAGGAATGCGGGATTGGGCTCTGGAATGACAATCACATACAGAGAACCTAACAATGCACAAAAATTTAACCCTTCAACGGAACCAGTCACAAGTTTAAAGCTACTCATGAATTTATTGCCTTGTTTCATATGGAGGACAGCAAGCAATGCATTTGCTATATTAGAAAATATAAGGCAAAAAAAGACAGTGAGGTGGCTTGATTTTTTTTTTTTTGAAACTATGTGGTTCATCCAAACATCTAGTTTCTTAAGCCTTCATCTGATCTAAATCTGATTTCTGAAAACTCTTGAAACTTGGCCTCTCTTCAGGCCACAGTCCAGCTCCTGTTAACCAGATAAGAATTCGGCCATCTCTAATTGCAGTTAGAGGCAAGCCCATGGTTTTAAAAGGGCGCACTAAATTCCTACACTGTGCTTGGAACTCTGCAAGTACTTAATTAGTGAAATGCTATTGCTAAATTTAATTTTAAAACAATTTTATTGAAATTATTAAAACTGACTTATTTATGGCATCCATCAGGTGGAATGGTAGCCTACTGAAATGGTCTCATCTAAATGGGGCTGGGAGAAGAGCAGAGATGTTTCTGACTTGGAGGCCTCCTATGTCAGATCACAACAGGCATCAACAGAAGTTGCTCTAAGCTGTAGACAAAACGGCACCAAAGCAGGGTGAGTGCGTTACCTATGGGGCCAGAATGTCTGAACTCTACCAAGTGCTGCTGAGGAAAACAGCTTCAAGGCCAGATGTGATAATTGGGAAGAGAGTCCAGCAGCTGAGAGGGGATCCTGTAGCTCACTGGGATGAGCACCAAGCTCCATAATATCTCAATATGGCTCTTCATTAAAGAAGCAATAAGAAAGCCTTTGGCTATGAAGAAAGTGCAACTGGGGTAATATTCAAAAAAGAAGCCAAGTCCCAAGGTTTTGACAATTGTGTATTTTCCCATTATGAGTTATGGAAACCTAGCTCTGTGCAGACAAGCCTGGGAAGGGATGAGTGAGCAGAATGAAACATCTTCCCTAATATAAACAGATTATTTTGCATTATGGTAGATTTAGGAATGTAAAATGTTCACTCTGTAGCTAGTTAAAGGCTTACCATAATTGCTCTACTACTGCTATTGCTACAGGATTCCTTGTCTTATCCGACTGGTGGATGTTGCTTGGTTTCCAGACTCTATTTTCAGGGGTTTCTGGAGAAGGAAAGGAGGAGATCTGAGGGCAGATGCTCCATAGCTGCTGCCACAGACATTCTGCACTGTTCAACAGTTCATAACTCACTTAATCCAGGCTGAGAACACGCCTTTGAAACATGCAGAATCCAAAACATGAAAGGGAGTCTTAGCCTTCTCCCTTTCCAGGTGAGCAGCTGTTTGGGCAGCACAAAAATATGAGACAGGAAAAAACCTTGCCAGACTGAAGTCAACAGAAAAACATGACTATATGTCAGAAGATCTAGAGTTTCAGGCCAGATAGTACCAGCTGAGCACTGAAAATTGAGTGAACTCCCTTTGCTTGAGCTGCAACTCAGAGGTCTCAAGGGCAGCGACTGAGCATTTAGCTGGGGCAAATATGTTTCTGGAATAAGAAACTCAAAAACTATTTATGAAGTCCAAGTACTTTGCAATTCCAAGTCAAAACTGTAGCTTCAAGCAACCCAAGTATTTTGTGTGGAAAGACAGATGTAGGTACCAATTTAGTTACTAATTCATGTGTCAATACGAGAGCAACCCAAAAAGTGAAATCCAAGCACTCCCAAAATTTGGACAAGAATTCTAGTTTGGGCTTGCAAGCAGATCTGCACGTTCAAATGGATATTCAGAGACAACCTGGCTTCTTTTGTCAGTGAACCACTTTCTTAACTCTGCCAGCAGCGCTTCAGACTGTCTGACATTTCATGTGGTATCTTTTTTCTTTTTTTTTTTTAAACACAGAATTAAAGGGAAAAGAAAAAATCCTTAACCCAATATCTTTAGAGCTTTTGTTTTGGTTTTGCAACTTTTCTGCTTCTGAAAAGAGCACCAAGTAATCTGTTGATGACAGAAGGAAAAATATATTTAAGTAAGGAAAAACATGCTGCTACAGTAAAACTGTGTCAGATTCTATTAATTCAGTTTTTCATTGTCTGATATTTCCAGGCACAGTGGGCTTTTTGGTAGACCTCTGAGCTCTGTTTTCTAACAGAGGCATAGCACAGGGCCTGTCAGGAAGAGGCAGTGCTCTCATTGTTATACACCTCAAAGAGACAATATAATCCTCATGCCTTCAGAAGGGCCAGGACTGAACCCCAAAACAACAGCCCTGTCTTCCTTTAAAAGGGTGAGCAAAGCTCAGTCAAGGCCTTGTTAGTGCATGCCTATGAATTATTCCCTCATCGAGTGGCCGATCACACATTAATATCGTGGGCACATTCTGCTTTGTTAGCAAAACTGAATTCCACTGTGGCACTAATGAAGGATCAGTCCTCATGTAAGACATGATATCTCCCGGATGTGTCTATTCTGCTATGAAATTATTTTCTTTTGTCAAGAGTATTATGAGATTAATAATTAGAAAATATTTAAACACAACACAAGGGGGAAAATGTCTCTCTTTTGGAGAAGTTGCATGAACTCACAGTAGTATAATTCCAATAAAAGCAAATATATCTAGACAATATTAAGCATCTGTCTTTGGTGTGTGAGCCAAGGAGGCACCAAGCCTCTTAAAAGGCACTCCTGCAGAAGGTGGTTCTTTATCTATAGAGATTGGAGTACGGAGAGGCTTTGGCAGTTCCTGGTTCTACCTACGGTGTTTTGCAGTGTTACCTAAGTAGCATCATGATTTACCTGTTGGCTTAGGTGAAATTGGATCCTTTCCAGCTTGATATCAAATTTCATGGGTAGCAAACCCAAGAATAACAACAAATTTATTGGTATTATTTTGAGAGCATCCCAAGAGGCTGAGGGCAATCCAAAAGATGCAGGAAAAGAAATCAAGTTATAGCCAGATGTGTGGCACTGAATTAAAACACACTGGCCCACAGAATAAGTTTCCTGAGGGTAATTCTATTTCAGCCTCAATAGTATCCATCTCTCTGTAGGTAAATCTCTCCAAGACTTCAAGTCCTTCAATAACATCAGCAATGGTGAAAGAAATTATAAAGACTGATGAAAAAATGCTGAATCTAATCTGTATCTGTATCTCAGAAAAATCCCTACTGTCATTTTAAATTTCAGAGCAATGTGAATTCTGCTCTTAATGCCACAAATGTCAAAGGTGTAACTGGTACCAATCAACACATACAGTTCTAATGTCCTTTGCCCAACTATTTTTGCACAAAATAACCAAGTTCACGGAAAACAAAATTAATTCCAAAACTGATCCAAAGCTTTCTGAAATCATCATGATCTTTTTCACAAATTTCAATCTGGTCTGGTAAGTGATTCATAATCAGTTTTAAAATTGGAAGACTGATTTAGCATACAGTTAAGGATTTGATGACATGTACACAAAACCCAGTAGGATTTTCTAAAGCCTTCAGAGCTGTCCAAGCTCCTCTCCTGTTTAAGTCAGCAGAAGTCCTAACTCAGAGTATTTTAAAAAGTTTCTCCATGTTGCTTAAATTGAGTCACATTAATCCAGTACTGGAAAAAGACTACACATCTCATGCAGGGCCTGATCCTTTCCAATTTGCACAGCAGTAATGCCATACTTACTAGTCTTGGTGGGATTATTCCTCAGTGTCCATTTCCACAATATAGAGAATAATTTATAGAAATCCCATATGTTTTCCTTCACAGGCTGCTTGCATATATTCTTCCTTACTGATTCTATAATATTCCTTGCTGTGAGTGCCTTGGGTGCGTTATATTCCAAGCCACTTCTTTTTCCTTTATTATTATTTCATTACGTGAAGTAAAACTCAATACTAATTTCAAATAAGCTTGTGTGTTGCACTTCATCAGTGCTGACAGACAAAACGTCACATATTGCTTCTTTTTTGTTAAGAAAGTACTATTCTTTCTCAGTTGCATAATCCTAACACAAAGTAGAGAGTATTTAAGAGTTTGTTTAAAATGATTCAGTTTCCTTATACTGCTACAAGTGGTGCTGACAGCAAAACCACTGGCTTACCTAAAATAAAATGAAACATAAAGCATTTCTTTTCTTGTATATGGGAAGTTGTGCAGGCTATTGTACTGCATTTGTTAGTTTTTCAGAAGTCATCTCACTACCTCAGATTTCACTCTGTTTCTACCAATCAAACAACAAGCTTCAAGAATTATTCCATGCAGTATTTTTAATTTTCATGTGATAGCAAACAGTTCTCTCTCCTGTCCATTACTGATTTTATAATGGGTAAATTCTACCTCAAAGATGAATTTATCTGCCTTCTCCTTAGTAATAGTCTGCAAGAATTCAACAAGCAGAATTTTTAGTCCCAGATTGTCCAGGACATTGATGAATTTGGCAAGTCTACCATCTTTTAAAGAAAAAGTATAGATGAGGGAAATAACCAGAAGAAATCCTTTCAAATTTTTATAGTTATAATTAAAGAAAAAGGTGCTCAACTATTTATCAATTAGAAGGAACATTTACTTCAGCAGTTGCCATATTCAGCAACATTAAAATATTTTCTCCTGCAAAGGAGAAGCCCTGTCTCTTCCCTGGGGATGCTGATCTCGCTTCTGCCACCTCACCAGTCAAATAGGAAGAGATCAACATATTGCAGTGAAGGGAACGGTATGCAAGTAATTTTTAAGATGTCATGCATGCAAGCCCAGCTGCTCGGTCATCATGGTTGTTAGTATTTGGCCCTTTGCCATCAACTGACAGCTAAGCAGAAAATAAACCATAAGGGTTAAGTCACATCTACTGATAGACCAAACTTGCTAGCCCAAGGCATACTGCAATGGTGGCCAAGGAAAGCAGGAGCACAGGCCTTTTACCATTAGCACTCTCAGTAGGAAAATGGCAAGATGATCATGAGGTAATTTCTTTTAACTAGTTGTCCCAAGAGTTTCTCATGAAAGCCAGAATACTTCTTTTGCAGTGGCACATTCTTGTCATATATTTTATCTATGGAAGTGTTTATACTTTTTATTAAAATATGAGTTGATAGACAAAATATATCTGTCAATTCATCAGCTCCCTTTTGGCTAAAACCCACTATTTTTGTTTCAAAAGTTACCTTTTGCAAAGTGAGTACAATTTTGGCAAAGATAGAAACTGGGGTAGTGATATCATACAGACACACACACATATATATATTACCTCCTGCATAGGCTGCCCAAATTTACTTATTTGCTGACCAGTTATTTTTTTATGTGGCACTTGAAAATCTGAACAAAATACTTCAAGGGACAAAGATCATCTGGAGAACTTTCCAGCTCCAGACTAGACAGCTGTGGGCTTTGGTGCCACAGAAAACTTTGTGGAAACATTACTAGAGGCAGGAGACTTTAGTCTCTCTGCAACTGATTTTTTTCTGCTGTACACAAAAACCCCCTTAGAACTAATAAAAATCAATGGGTGCTCACTTTATCAGAAAACATCTGACCAGAAAGATCTTATCCTGTGCACACTACTTCTTACAGTACATAAACTGGCACTGGGACTCCTTGTTTCCCCTCCCACAGACTCAGAACATAACCCAAAGCACTGCTGTGATTTTTATTACTATTTTGCGTGATGATGTGAAAAAAAAATGCAATATAAATTCAAATGCCCAAATGAACCCCATTGGTTCATGACTACAGGAGAGGGATGTTTCTTGACCAGGCTGCTCTACTCTTCCAGATACTCAATTATATAAGACTATTAAATAGATAAAGAACGTTCAGTTCACAATCACAGTCCCAGGTTACAATGGAAGGAGTAGTAATACAGACATCTGATATCAAGAAAGGTACACACAGGTAACAAGAGGATGTGCTCTTGTGCTTACAAGTCCCATTCATCACTTATTGAAGAACACTCACAGGAGATCACATCTCCTTCTCATAACACCAAGAACGAATGAGCTCTCTGAGCCTCACTCTGTCCTCTCCCTCTGCCACGCAGCAAGGCAGACAGGCATGGATGCAAAATGATTGTTGATTTTTAAAGGTGAGCAGCAAGTTGCTGCTGTGTGGCTTGGAAATGGGTCTGAGTTAATGCTGCAATAATTGCAAATCCCTTAAATGAGGGAAGTCACTTCTTTCTCTGCTCAGTCAGCTCTTTCCTCACACCTGAACAGCTGGTGCTGGGACAAAAGAAGGACTGTTTTCTTCTTTGCACAGCTTAAGGAGAGCTATTTCTTCCAGCAAACCATAGTCATTCAGCTGACACTTTCCTTGCAGAAAGAGAAAGGGAGTCCAGATGACTCCAGGAACCAGTGAAACCAGAAAAGCTGCAGAATGGGCAGTGGAAAACAGTGCAATGAGTTTGCTGTAGTAACAGCCAACTATGTCAAGGAGTAGAAAAGGATGAAGAGATCCCACAGGACCAAACAGAGAGGCTTTATTTCACTATTAAAATACCTTAAACATTGTAGTCCTAAATAACTCAAACATAGGATATAAGCGAATCTTAACTGACAGATTAGGAATATTTTTGTAGCCATAAAGATGTGACAGATATTACTGAATTAAAGGTGACAATATTGAAGCTCTCGGAAAACCTGTTTTCTAAGTATCCACAGGGTCTAGAATCACTGGGACATAAGAGAGTAATATGCACAAGAAACAGAGTTGTATTTAATCCTCACGCCTGTGACAGGTGGAGATTGTGAGCGGAATGCTCTTATAAATAAAAGGCCCTCATGTTGTTAAGCTTCTCTCCTCACTCCGGGACAGGTAAATCTCACAAGAGGAATATGTGTTCTGAAACCTCTGGAGATTATATGAAGAACCAGAGAAAATGCAAAAGCTACACTGACCCAAAAAGACGCAGAGGCAGCAAACAGCGCTATAGTTTCTGTGGATGCAAAGCCAAAGGCAACTTGTCCTCTCTCATTATAACTGAGTGGGATCGGTTCATATAAACTTGGATCTTCGCATACAAAGAGGTTTTGTTGCATGACCTCTGATTCATGGTAACTGTCTGTGCATGTGCACTAAGCTGGTAGCTCAGGTAACTGGAATTAGCTAATTCCTCTCTTTCACTCAGAGTAGAAGGCTAAGCCAACATGAATTACTTCACATTTTCAGGAGCTAAAAGCACGCATGTAAAATTGTGGTAGATCAGTTGATGTGCTGGAAGTGTTTACCCACATATAAGCTTTCACTTGTGTTTATGTTTCGGGTTCCTCTTTAATAGTGACTGGAGGATATTTCTTTTGTTTGCAACTTTACACGTGTACAAAAGGAGTCCTTGACACACAAATTGGGAAAGAATAATCATGACTGGAAGACATTAGGATGGTTTTTTTCAGCTATAGCACAGGCACAGGACAAGATACCTTGCCTTTTAAGCAAAGGTGAATGACTACCTATTCTGTTTGTGCTGTCACCTGGGGTGCTTATCATCTGGGCTTCTTCCTGGTTGTGCTCAGCTCTGCTCCACTTTGGGGTTTGCATTCTGCACTTATTGGCTTGATCAGCTAACCATGACAGACCATCTCTGCACTTCTCATCAGCTTCTCCTGTTCCGCCAAGTAAGACAGTTCAGTGCTGCCTCACACCAACCTGAGTTCCAATAGCCATTTTATAGCACATTGCTGGCAACTACCAGCCAATGCTGAGTCTTTTGGTAGGACATTGGATGCGAGGCGTTCTGCTGTGCTCCAGCTTGGGAGTTAAGTCCTACCAGCAGGACTCTGACACCACTTAAAGTTTCATTAGCTTTGAGTCATCAGAATAATATTGCTCCACCAAACAATTTCTAAAAACAGAAGCTCAAAATTTAAGAATGTTCTTCCTGACCTGACAGTTTCATTCCAATGCAGCTTCTTTGTGATATTTTTCATTTGTGAATCTGAATGTACTGTGTAAAATGGAGGAAACTGAGACAAGAAAGAAGGAACCTGTTTCACCAATGTTGTACAGAAGAACAGAAGAAAATCCAGAAAGATCTAATCTTGCCCTTTTATGTTCAGAGCTACTCTGATGGGTCCTGCCTACATACCAACAAAATTAATACCTAAAATTATTTGCAACTCTGCTGCATGTGGCCCTAAATGAATAAACAGATCATAGAGAAGTTTAAAGACTCTTAAAATTGCATTCACTTTTTTTTCTGACCAAAATAATTGAATTTGAGTTGCAACTGGCTCTTTCCAAATTTCTGTGCCTAAAGAAACATTCAAAAGACTCTTTTCTAACATCTGTATACTGTAAAGAGAAATTTTCATCACATCATCAGTTTAAAATTAAACCTAGAAAGACAGAACCCCAGGGGTTCACTGATCTTTTAGCTCTTTATAATTTGTGGGGAAAATCACACAATTATATTACAATACCTTACTATAATATAAAATGCAGCCTGAAGAAACCTTAAAATAAACCAAACTTGACTGTGTTGGTGAGCTATTGTGATAAAAAATTAACATGTTTGGGGAATTCTGATTTGCATTACACAGTGCCTGTAATCAAATTACTTCTAAATGTTATGCCATGTCACACTGTGTTTGAGATGTTGCTGTCAGAAACGCATTGTACGCTTTGCAGTTTGACTCAACCTGGCTTCCTTTTGAGCGATCATGTGTGCCTCTGAGCCATTGCAGCCAAACGGTGCTAAAACACAGAGGTTGGCAATTCAATTTCATTCAACCTTTCAAGAAGGAAAGAGCAGATAAGCTTTGTTTGTTCTTGTCAATGATAATATTCAGCGCAGCCCAAATCTAATTCAATAGCTTCGCTCCCACTCTCTTGTCACATTGTCATTTCCGAACCAGGCCCCGCCGACCCCTCCCCGCTCCAGCTGCAGCAAAACTTTCCGAAGCGCTTGTCCCACTGCTGGGGCTGCTCCCCATCGGGTGCCCCGTGGGGCAATGCCAGCACTGGGGCTGCGCCGCTCCGATGGCGGCTGCCGGGCCCCGTGTCCGCTGACCCCATTGCAGCCACAGCTGTTTGCTGCACTTTGGGCGATCTGCGGAAAGCAAGGCAGCAAAGTAGGCCAGCTTGCGGGAAGGCTGTTACCCACAATCCATGGAAAAATGCTGGATAGTTCCCACTAGGTTGTGGTCGGCTAGGAAACGGCAACTTATTAATCTTGTGTCAGAGGGCCAGCTGCAAGCCTGGCAGTTACCATATTTCACCACCAACTCCGTGTCTGGACAGCCATTGTCTTTTTTTATGAAAAACTCCACAAATCAGCTGCTATTTCCCCCCCCTCTACGTGCAGAAACGGCGCTCGGGGGCTGAGGTGGCTCTGGCGCATCATGCACACGGCGGTCAGGTTTGCTAATTCAGAGCGACTGCTTAGTTTCCAACTTTAATGATATTCCCTCAGCATATCACTATGGTTGCCTGGCGACCGGATTTCAGCTAGGCCTCTCATTTGATTCCCACACATCAGACCCTGAAAAGCACTTTTTTTCCTCCCTTCGCTTTTGATTCCGGCTCCTCTGAAACCCTTCCCCCTGCGGTGCCGGTATGGGTGGGCAGCGCGGTGGCAGAACAAGGCCAGGGGTGACGGGAGGCCTGGAGGCTCCTGGTCACACATCAAGGCCTGGAAACAAAGCCGCCAGGAGTCCTTCCTGACAAACACAAATTCCCTTCAGAAAAAGCAAATTTGGTCTTCCCTTCGTAGCGTGGGTGTCATTTTAAGACTTTCTTTAGACACTTTACTAAATCTGACGCTTTCCATTGTTTTTTGGGCCGTTTCTCACAAAAGGCTTCCTATTATCAACAAGTTGCTATTGGAGTAAGCAAACAGCTTGTGAAGGCCTGAAATAATCTAATAAGCAATGGGCTTGCGTGCTTTATGTACCCACATCTTTATAGGATACAGAGTTTGTTTGGATAAATAATTTCCCACTTTTTGCTCAGTTTCAATTAAAGTACCCTTTTAAAATTAATGGTTTTGCTTAGCTCTGCACCCTGCCCCCTACCATGCACAGAAACTCCTCTACACAGTACAGCATAACCACAGATACATTTTTCATAAACTGCCCCAGACCAAACTAAAGAATTTTTAAAACATTCTGTTTCTTGATGCAATTACAGGTCTGGTCAATAAAAGGGAACAAGGACTACACTGACTTTCTTATTCTTCTCTTGGCTACGACTGAAAGTCTTCACCAAGTTAAAGGATTGACTTCACTGGAAGCCAGATCAGCTTACACCCGCTTATTAAGGTTTAGTCTTGAATCTTTAATGTGCCATGGCAAGAAAAATGTTGTTAGCTATAACAAATGTTTGTTAGAGAGTTCTACAAACAAAAACCAGAATTGTTTCAGCAACTAAAAAAATAACATGCTAAAGCAACTTACAACAGATGGGCAATCACCAGGTATGTAATGTATAACATAAATACTTTTCAAAATGCAGTCAGCTGGATAATTTACTAAAGGTTTGGTATGAGTGCCACAGAAATAGTTTAAATACAATGTTCTGCTTCTTGTTTGCATGCATTTCACACCATTCCCTGTACAGTCTGCTGATGGATATGAAAATTCAGTTATTTGTTATAAACTACTACTGAAATGTCTACTAGTGCTGAGCACAGTCACACCAAAATTAACATCACTGCATCAACATCAGGAGTAGATCAAACCTTCTTAGCCTATACAGATCTGAATTGCCTCATTTTTTTCTACTGGTTGAAGTCCTATGCTGCTTAGAGATTCTCAAAAATTTTCAACTCTTCAAGTTATTTTGTTACAGGACAGCTTTAGATCAGTATTTTCTAAAGACCTTCATATAGGCCTTATGTTTAAAGAAAACAGGGATTTTTGTTCAAAAAACTCCAGACAGCTGAGAGCTCCTTAAGTTTAGAGGTTTCGGACTTGAGATTTCTCTATTTTTCATAAAGCTTCCACATTGCAGGGAGGGACATACAGTTTCTCTGTATATTATTTGGCACTCCTAGCTATCCATGATGAGAGACATTCAGCTTCAACTTGTGGCAATCACAACCCAGGATAAGAGTGCGTTGGGCATGGACAGTCCAATGCCCAGCCCAATGACCAACTCAGACCAGAGATCTCAGTTGTGATGTACAGTACTGTGAGTATTGCATGGTGAAATAATAATTTTTAAAAAGGTACAACTGTACCACTTGTCAGTAATGTGATCCCACTACCACGTGGGGAGGGCTTTTCCAATTATTGTCTCACAAGACACTGCTGTTCTGTGGTCCAGGCTGAAGAGCAGAGTAAACTGCTGGAACTAAACTTCCTCAGCACATCTGCAGCAGAATCACCTCATTCCTTTACACTCTATCCTGTGCTTTCCAATCCTGATGGAATATAGAGCTGTCTCCTACAGCCCAGTCCCTGCCCTAATGACATTAGGGTCACCTGGCACCTCATATGTTTTTAACTACATGTTATAATAGTATACTACACCATTTATTGCTTGTTACATCCTCATTTGAGGTTCTCAGGTGCAGGGAAGTTCAGTTCCACAAATGGAATTTGTAACTGGAAGTAGTCACATCTTAGAAAATCTACTGAAAACAAAGGCTGCCAGCTAGGAAATGTAGGATATACATTGCTAGACCTCCAAAGCCATGCAGAAAAGTTTTAAAGGCTGGCATTTCCATTCTGTGTGATAATTTAATTTCCTAAGGAGTCGTAGACATATGACACAAGGTGTTTACTTCATGGCACACAGTGCTTCTCCTGTGAGTTACCGCTGTGGAATGTTAACTCCTATGGGATAAGTATGTTCCCGTGCAGGAGTCAATTGTTTTGCAATTTGTCTACACTGAGACAAATTGTGCTTGGTTTCATCAATAACAACAGTAGCAGGGAAGCATCCTCATTTTCACACTTGTGGAAAGAAGAGTTGTGTAGCATTTCATGAGAAGTGAAACAAAAATCAACGTATTGGAACACTTCAAAATACATTTACACTACTCTAGCTCTAATTAAATGTACCTCAAATGCACCTTTTGAAACGTATGCTCACGTGAACATAGGAAGGGTTTAGATGTGTAGTCCCTGTTACTATCTCAAGTTTCTTTGTTGAAAGAGCAGATGGTTGATTTTGTGTTAGAGCTAAAAGTAGGACTTCTAACCTTTCCCTCTCTCCCCTAACCTAGAGCAGGCATCTCATCTACATCCTTTACTCAGCAACAACTAAGTCTTCACAACTTGAGAGATTTAAACTCTTTTCTTTTAATCAATCATTTGCAATAACTGTTATCACTGAAGATCCACTACCTGCTGCAACATTTCTCACTTACTTATTAAGTTGTTAAGGAAGTCGTTTTGTACAGTACACTCCTGACATGTTAAAAAAGAATGTTTTCAGATTAGTGTTCAAGCTTCATTTTTCTTTTCCCTGAAAGTTTTAATTAATACATTAAACACATTGTAGCTGTGCAGATGGGTAAAGGAGATATCTATTTATACATTCTATTGATTGAGGTATTCCAATGTTTAGTAGCATTATGCTATACATGCAAAAAAACCATGGTGCCCTTTGAGAATTGCTTCCATATTGCTGAGTCTAAATTGAAATTCATACACACACAATCCCATCTGCAACATTGGGATGTATACCACGTTAAATTACACTCCTTCATCCGCTGGAATTATTTCCAAGAATGAAAGGTAAATGTTCAGTACTCTTTTGCTGCTGGAAGGCAGGCTCTTGGTGCACTCTGGAAATAGGATTGCCCTCTAGTTATCTCACATTCCTCTAACTCTGGGCAGAACACCCAAAAAAGGTAAATTTGCCAAGAAGTGCTTTATCTGAAAGCTTTATTCTCTCCTATTGCAAGAAACTAAGACATTAGATCAACTTCTTTTTTGTTGTTGTTGGTTTTGTGGCAACACATTATAGTTCTGGCTCCAGGTTTTCACTACAGGTCAGAAGTTCAATATGGAAATTATGCTGGGGGCTGTGATAATAGACTCTGGACTCTTCCTGTCTGTTATTTAATTGTACGATTTCCAGCAAACAGTGGGGACTGGATTTGATAACCTCAGAAAGTTCTGTTTTCTGTGATCCTAAAAGCAGTAAATGTAGCTACAGTCAAAGTGGATAAGAGACTTCACGACTACACAGAATTATTATTTTCACTCCCTACCCATGGAAACTTTTAGTTGTCTAAAAAGCCTCATAACTATTTAACAAAAATAATTAAGTCTTTTATTTTTAACAAAAATGTGATCAGAATTTTAATACAAAAATGGACATCATCAGCCTCAGATTTGCTGCCTCAAAATAAAAAAGAAAAGAAGTTCTGGCCACACTATCTATATATAAGTATGTGTTGCTATTCTTGGTATATTTAGAGGCCCAGATTTTAGAAAAAAACTTTTGTGTTGATTGAGCAATAGGAAATAAAACTGACCAAATATGGAAGGTACACAGCATGCCCGGAATCAAGCAGTCAAAGGGAATGGACTGGAGAAGTAGTACATCCTATTTCTTGCACCAGAATTCTTGTTTTGAAGTAAGCAAGGCAGGTTAAAAAATTCTTTGCCTAAAACATGACTTTTACTTTGATGTGATTCGTTATATGTCACAGAAATTTTGGCCCATTTTCCATTGATTTGAGATCCAACTAATAATGAATCAGAAGCAGAACTAAGAATAGATCTAAGGAGTTCTGAATCACAAGCCACCTCTTTCTCAAAACACCCACTCCCTCCCAATCAGACAGACGTCCCTTGTTTCTAAATAAATGCATTTAGTTACAAAATAGATTTATTTATTTTTAGCAAAAATTGCTCATAGTGACAAAATTGTCCATTCAGTTAATGACAAAATACATTCCGTTGCATAAGTTTTGCACTCGTGCATAAAATTGCCTCTTATCATAATGAATGTACAGATTGAAATTATAAGACATCTAGAGTTGCTGATATGTCACTGAACATCCCCATTTCTTTTCTCCACTTTCACCCTTTTAGAACATGACAGAATATCTAAATACTATGGAAAGTCACATGCACACAGAGAAATTGCATTGGTATTACCTCAAAATGCAAAATCCAGTTGTCCACATGAACCCACTACAACTCTGTCACCCTCCTGTGGTAGAGCCAGCTGTGACAGCATTAGATACACACCCCTGGGCTAGCAGAGCTTTACCTTTTAGTTCAGATCTTTGAGGGACTTGCATATCTAAAGCACAGTGCTCCTGGGTATCAGCTTTGCGATTGGCAACCCTTGGAAAGCATCTGCATTATGCAAGCAAATGAAGAAAAAATCCTGAAATGGTTCCTGTTCCTTACATCACCATAGATATCTCAAGTCAAAAGTCTTCCATCTGAATGTGTTGTTAAATTAAGATCTCTGAGTGATGCTCAGAATTAAAAAGAAGATAAAATTATCTCCCTGTGATTTAATTATCTCAGTTATCTGAGTGGCATAGTGCAGTGGCTTCTATGATGCAGAACCACCTCTGATGAACAAGCTACACTCGATAAAATAAGTAACAAGTCAAACCACTGCATAAAATTCAAAAATAAACCAATCCCAGGGATAAGAGAAACTTTAATATCCTGTCCTGCACTCTTCCCTTTTCACTTGCATCTCTAGAGTGAGAAGGGAAAATATCTCACCTTGGCAAAACCCTAAAGTTCTGCACTAAATAGTACATGCATATTTAAAGTACAACCTTACTGTAAAAGAAATCCCATGGGAAAACCATCTCATCCTAACTATCTGTTGCAAGGGTTTGGAGCATCTGGGAAAATTTTGAATGAACCTCCACATATACAGAAATCCTCCTCACTGCCTCTGCCCTTTTCTGAAATGTTTTCAAAAGAAAATAATCTTTATACTTCACAGACAATCTGAAAATGTGTTTGTCACTGACAAAAGATTCTCATACACACCTTTCTTTTTTTATTTGTGGTGAGCATTGAGTCATGGAGAGAGAAAATTACTTGCCTCAAATTTGTGCGAGTGCCCGGCCAGTACCAGACCTCTGTCTGTTCATTCTCCAATACTGTGTTTTATCCCTGTGACTGTCCCTTTTCCCGGCACTCAGTAGACTGGAATGTGCTTATGCTCAAATTTTCCCAGTCAAGGGCAAACACATGGACAAAAGGAAAAAGCAAGATATGTAAACACTTTCTTTTTAACATCATTATAGAAACCAAGAATAGATTTGAAAACAAAGGTGGGACACAAAGTTAGCAGCAAAAGCTGAACTGATCCAATAGGTGTGTGGACATTTTCTAGTTTAACAGATTTTCATGTAAGCAATAGTTTCCAGAACCTGTTATAATTCCCAGAGACTGCTCTGCCACTATATGATGTGAATGAATGCTAAAAATACCACACATTTGGTACTGTGGCTACCCAGCACGGGTTTCATTCAGCCTGAGTTTGTGTATAACTTCTCTTACGCCTTCATAGCACCGACACACAGAGGAACTGTAACAATGGTCTATTTTTGTGTAGTGTGGATCTAGAATGCAGATTAAATCTCTTTAATACACAGCCTAGCCTTGATTTCCTTAGATAACAAGTTACTCTAAGACAATGAAATATCATCTGACATGACTTGGCCCGAAACATTCTACTAGAAAAGACGACAAGCCATGGTGCAGTGCCAGAATACAGCCATGAGGAGATGAGCTTTCCCAGTAAAAGCA
>JAOXXN010000137.1:18251539-18293712 GCA_026770055.1 Myrmophylax atrothorax
AGCATTTCACCACAAAAGCAAAACTTACACTTTCAAGATAGACTATGAGAAATCAAAAACTTGAGTCAACATATTTCTCAGGGGATGTTTACCCTTTATGCCAAAATTCATCTCACCAGATATCTGGTCCCCTTGAAAGCTTTTGGTTAAAACCAATCTCTAAGCTAAGGCTTTTTGTCTATTATTTAGTAAGCAATTAGATCTGCAAGAGATGAACAGGAAACAATGCATATTAGGATAAAACTGTTTGACTAATTACACATAACAAAATTTGCTGTTATCTCTCACTCAATATGTACATGGTCACAGGGAGTCTGACAATGCAATCCCTAAAAGAGCAGAGATTGCTACAGGCAGAAGAGAGATGTTATGCAGATGAAAGCTGTCCCTAAGTCAGGCAGAAGTGCACAGACTGTAAAATGCAGGATTTGGTCAAGTCAGGGCACAGGGCCACTGGGAAGGCTACTTCATGGATCCTAACTACCCTCCCTGCTATGACCTCAGGAGCTACTGCAGCTTCAAAAGGACTGCCTGGACTCAACTTCTACACCCTACAGATGCCAGATGAACATGTAAATGTGGCCCCACCACAGATGCTGCAGGAATACTCAGAATTCAGTAGAGGTTCATTTGGGATTCTGTGTTAGCCATTAACAGAAACAGTCCTGTTGGTACAAGCCCAAGGTCCCAATCTGCCATCAGCTTGATGCATATGGGAGATAGACACTCAGGAGCATCCTTGTCAGTGAAATAATAAACTGCCATCTTGTGGAAATTCTGAAGTTTTGGGATAGTAAGTAGGTTTTGAAGCTACATACTGCCCCTTCATTGCACAGGAAGCAGAGCACAGGTGGTGGATCCGCTCAAGGCAGCAGCAAGGTATAGATGTATAGACTTTTTAGTAATATGAGTAGTCCCCTTTTAGGCTTATGTGCTTTCTAGGAAGAAGACCACAATAAACCTCTTCAATGGACCAAACTTGAAATGAGCTATGAACATAGCTGAGGATACAACTGAAAACTGTAGAAAGTCACTTTGTGCAGAATTTAGGAAGAAAAGTTTGAAGCTGCTCTGCTCCAGTGGCTGAGACGAGCGATTACAACATTTATAAGAAGGAATTATCTACCTTATTAAAACTTTGCAAGCTTCTCTTGTCTGTGGATCATCTGACCGGTACTCAGCAAATAGTGCTGAGGTTTTCTTTTTCCTACTTTGTAAATAATGAATGAATAAGAACTTAATATGAAGTGCCAGTTTAATTTTAAGGGGCATTTCCAGAAGCTTGGTAACACCAGAGTCTGAGAGAGTTTTTAGCTGAAGTCTTGCACACCCATTTTGGCACCACACTCATATTCTAGACTTTTTTGTCTAAGTTTAATGTATATTAAATACTGATTTACCTTGTGTGCTGTAGCAGAAGTCAGTAGGAGCTCTGCCACTCAAGTGAAGAGAAACAAGATGGGGTAGACAAACACAACTTAGCTACTGTTAAAATGATAACAAAAATTATAAAACAAACAAAAATTTAAAATATTTGATAGCTTAGTTAAAGTTATTTTTGTTTCAAACCACTAGCCTTTAGAAAACAGATACCAGAATGACCTCTAGAAGAACAAATTCTCTATAAAGTTCAAAAACTAATTTAGTTTACCTTTCAAACAATCAGAAACAAGTTTTGCTTTGTGCACTGGAATACTGAAACTGAATACTTGCATGGGCACAGTCCCTCTCTATTTTAAAGCAAATGTGTAACCACTGATTTCAAAATTACTCTCTAATTACCTTGGGGCAGCAAAAAACTGAAATGCCCTGATTTATGATGACTGAAAGCATGATGCACAGTTTTGTGTCTAATCCGTGTATGTATTCCTACAGCCTCCACCTCCACCAGGCTGGTTTTGTGTGCCCCAAGCATCAGTCCCCCAGTTTGTCTGGGTTCCTTCCAAATGCCCAGAGCGCAAACAACCCGAGCACGCAGGCCCCGCGCTGTGACAATGCACTCTTGTCACAGGAGCTGCCACAGACCCTTAAGTTCTCCCTGGCAGGTCTGTCTGCTCTGTGGCCTGTTCCCTTGGCTGTCCCCAGGCCGCTCTACCTCGGGATGCCGATGGACTGATGTAAGCATTCGAAATGAGCTTGCTTGGGAGTGCCTAGATTAGCTGTGTTGCCAGGCTCTAGCCACTCTAACCCCCTTTTCCACTTCAGTGGTCTGAGCTTTTGACATTCTGAAAAGCACCATTTAAAATTAATTAAAGCTCCTTATTTCGTACCAAATCTCACTGCTACCAACTCCATTTATGATGTTTTATTCAGGATGGGGGGTACCAGTTAGCAAGGTGTCCTGGGCTGGGCTACCAAAACTCATGGATGAGGCGATATTTGCAGGGCAAACAGGATGTGAACAGTGTTTCCACAAATCACAGCTTTTGCACAGATTACTGGACCCCTCTGGTGGAATCCACATGTGACCTCCAAGGCAAGGCAAACTTTCTGACAACAGTTTTTTATGGAGATTTATTCCATTATTTTTACTACTGAGCACAACATTGTAAAGTTTTATTTGTGATGTTTATCAAGGAATTTTCTAAAAATAATTTGCTATGAACTGCCACAAAATAAGTTAATACATATGATCAGGCCAACCACTTTCCAGTTTGTATGCTACAGCTGCTTTATGAATATTTTTATAAGCTGAAGACAAATATTGTCTTTCAGTTTTCTGAAAAATCTTCTGCCCATCTGATAAAAAACAAGAAAGGAATCTAAAGATTCTTTCACTGCATGTTTGAACTGTCACCTACAGGATAGCACAAGGCAGTCATGCAAATTTGTGCATACAAAATTTTATTAGATGGCTGCTCATTGTGAAGGAGATCACAACAGTGAACTAATCCAGCACATGAAGTGTTCTTCAACACTTCATATTTGGCAAACATCAAATTTCTGAACTATCCACCAAAATGTAAATGGCATACTTGATATTCAAACTAACAGCAGGTTGTCCCATACAAAATAGTGTTCTTTAAACGTTAGGCATTGATTGCACTCAGGGCTTCCATGGTATTTTTAAATATGATGCTGACAAACACTGAGGAACAAAATTGTAACACAAAAGGTGCAAAGTAAAATTATATAAAAGCAAAAGTTAGAAGCAACCACTGCATTCAGAGTGCAGGGGCATGAAACCTGATGTAGCTGCTGTATTCATGATCCAGTGAGCTCAGAGGATGCCCAGCTAGTCAAAACAATTAGTCTGACACATCATTACTCATACTGGAACAGCTTCACTTTGCATGGCTTTAGACAGGGCAGTAGCATAATAGGCTCTTCAGAGTTTTACGGCAAAAAAATCTCTTGGATTCAAAACCACTTACAATTCTGTGAAATCCTCCTTTCTGAACAAAACTAAAAATAAAGGAATTTTTTGATGAAATTTGAGTTATACACAGACATGACTGCAGAAGTATAAACACTAACAATCGGGGATTTCTGAAAGCTGCACTTTTTTTGTAGATCCTGCTTTTTCAGTTACACAGCAAACATCAATTTATCTACTAGAGAAAATATGTCAGAATCTAGCCCTAAATCTAATACATCTCAAGTCTTTTGCTGCACAGTCTCAATTTTAGTTCAATTATGTGCTTATGCCAATTCCCTATTGACAGTATAGATAAGGAAAAGGAAAAAACCCAACAGTATAGACAGAATTATTTCTTCTTGGCAGTCACTTGTGCAAATTAGGAAAGCTCTCCTCCAAATGGAAGACTAAACATCTGTAAACACATTTATATCTGTAAATAGCTATAGTGCTTATTTAAAATAAATTAATATCTTTTCCAATAAGACTTACAGGATTCTCCTCTGCTTCTAAGCATCCCAACTTGTACAAACATTCTTCCACTGGGTGAAACCCACTTAATCGCTCTGCCACTTGTGCAGAGGCATGAAACTGTGCTGAGAGAGGATAAAGTGCCTCCAGATCAGAAGAGCAGAGTTTTATGTACCCATAAACTGATAGCAACACAAGACATGAGGCAGGAGAGAACCAGGCACTGCACACTGTAAGAAAGAGCATCCAGAATATAAATGTAGCAACAAGTTCCCTTATTACCCAGGAGCAGTCTTCCCATACATCTCTCAGGGACAAATATTTCTACATGAGATACACAAGGGCAAAGAGTCCTAAGAGGTCTCAGTGGAGATTAACAGGAGTTCAAAAGCACTGAGACCTCAAGTCACTTCTGTTGCAAATCCAAGTGATTAAGATAAATAAATTGCAAACAAAATGTCTCTGCATTGTTTCCTGGTGGCCCATAGACCCTGCTGCCAGCATCTCCTCCAAGCCCTGTACTGCTTATTGTTGAGACATCACAACAACAAACCAACTCAGGAGCAGATCTCCAATTAAAATCTCTCTCCCTCTCTATTATTGGGATTATTTTTAATCTGTTGAGGTCTGTGTCTGAGCATGTTGCCTTCTCACCTACAAGACACTCATAAACTGCCATGCCAATGGGATGGAGGAGAAAGCCTGGATTAGGAATAGGTGGCCAACAGTTTTGTGAGCAGACAAAACTATTTGTGCAAATAGCTTTGATTACACAGAAACTCTCACAGTGTATGAAACCCAAGTCCAGCCAACCTTGTCCTTGTTCAAGAGTTGTGCTGATTTTTAATTTTTCTTTTTTTTTAATATTACTTCTTATGCAATGCCAGGCATGTTCTCTGATACTTTAGTAAGGAGTCCACAATTATTTTCAGAAAAATGCAACTGTTGGAGCCCAGTGTTTGCTTTGTGAGCATTTGTGCTGATAACATTCATCTACAAACATGTTTGTGGCAACTGAAAATAAAGTGGAAGCCAAACAGATTTTGAAAATTGACCTGGAAATGCCAGCCTGGATCTTCCAATCCAGTTTCCTGGTATTATCACAAAAACCTCTTATATAAACTAGTCAAGATGCATTTAAAAATATGTATTAGCCCATTTTCCCCATGAGGAAATTTTTTCTGATGATGAGAGTTTTATCATGTTTAGCCTGACCAATCAAGGCCAATTCCTGCTCATTTCTTGTCATGGCAGCACTGGTTTTTTTCCATACACCTCCATTTTGCTTATGTTTCTGACAAGACAGAAAATGTCACCCTCAAGAGAAAAAATAATTAATTAAAAATAAATTATAAAATATTATGGACTAATTTTGGACTAATGCTATGATTTTTTTGAAGCTATGCCGATAGAAAGTCTTTTAGAAATTAAAATAGGCCTCTATGCCAACTATTCAATCCTGTCTTATGAGAATTTCCTTCAGTTTTTGGGTGCTCACAGGAATAAAGAATGGGACTTGCCTGTCCAATAAATTGTATGTGCTTTCCTCAAAGAAACAAGCATTCATAGGATCCCTTTATCTCTCTAGCTTAAAGGAACAAACCCAAGAATTCTCAAATCAAAACACCATGGAAGAAATGCCTCAACAGTCAGACAGATATATCATTGGAATTTTTTGTATTAAAGAAAACAAAGGAAAATCTTGCCCTACTGGAGACTTGCTCTTTTTATTCCACACTCATCAGCAATCCTCTATCACTACACGTTTCTACCTTTCTGTATACGAAGACTGGAGTCCCTGAAGGTGTAATCCAGCCTCGATGTGTAACTGATCTGTTTATAAATCACTCATTGCTTGTTGCATCCTACTGACATGACAAATTTTCTTCCCCCCACTCACCAAGAGTAGCACAAACACAGATTTAAACAAAAGCAAAACATCATCAGTGCACATTCTCTTTTCTTGTCAGAATGGAATCGACAAAGGAATAATCCCCTTGTTGAGAGTTTTCTCTCCTTCTTCTCTCTTTTTTTTCCCCTTGCTTAAAAGACTATGAACATCTGCTCCCCTTGTTTTCCTAAACAAGTCTTTGAAAAACATCAATTCATCCTGCAGGCTTTAGGAGGTTTACTGATCCTATCGGCTTAATAGCACACTGTTATGCTCAAAAGAAGGCACTAGTGCTCTTGACTATTATGTCTTTTTTTAAAGCTTGCAAAGACATCAGGCACTCTAGCACATCCTTAGTAGTGTAGAACAAATTAAATAACAAGATAGTCATTTAGATAGAATTACTGGGACCAACTAGTATTTTTTTTTTCACTGCAGCATTACATTTTACTTACTTATTTACATCATCAGTAGGAAATGATTGCTCAGCATCCAGCTGGGCCTTCAGTTGTGCTGTTCAAAGGGAAATCCTTTCAAATGCCAATACAAAGATCAAGGGTTAAAGTTCCAGTTCTGCTCCACTCCCAGATGCTGGAAGTTGCTTATTTCAGGAGATATTGGCCCATCGAAGTGAGCATATCAGAGCAAAATCTCTCGCTCTCCTAAGAACTGAAAGGCCTGACCTCTGTGTTTCAAATTTGCTATGAATAATGGAATTTGGTTTTCTCCTGAAAACAGGGATGAATTATTTGCTTGTATTTACTGGAGGAGGGAGCAAAATTGCTACTAGCAGTTGTATTCCTCTTTCTGTCCAGAATTTTAGGGGGGATACTACCGGCCCTGTAAAATATTTTTCTGCCTCAATCCTCAACATAAAGTTAAGATGGGGTCTTACTGCATAAAGCTACATGGAAGCTGCAGGAAGACAGGTACCCTTTCCACCCTTCAGACCTGCTGCTATGTACAAGAAAATTGAAAAGAAAATTGTTTTCAGTACAAGTGGTTCAACAGGTGTGCCTGCTCTCACACTGAGGGTAATGTGTTCCTTAGCTGTAAGTTCACAGCAAGACTTTGTTTAGCACCTTGTTTTTAAACAAGAGAAAAGATTTTTCACTTCCACCAGGGAGGGATGATATTGCTAAGCTTAAAGGAGAATATCCTGATATTTTTTAATCTGATACAGCCATAAACAGACACTGGTGTGAAATAACATCATCCAGCTGGTTATTTAAGCTACCAACAGTTAAGGGAAACTATACTCCCACGAAATATTAGTGTTCAGACCAGATGGGCCAAATGGTGATTTTGTTTCTATTGGAAACTCTCATAAATTCAATATTTTCATTGACTTTACATAGCTACTCTTGCAAACTGTTTAAATATAATACTTTGAAAATAAATGTTGTCAGCAATCCAATTCTATTAATTCTTTTCAGTGCAAAGAGCTGTGAAAATTCCATCTAAATTTGTAAATAATTTCAATGAAATGAAATTGACTGGTTTTAGCAAACAGAATTTGTTTCACTCGAGAGTTTGCAGTGGTTAAGCATATTTTGAGTAATTGTCATAAAGGAAAGCAGTTAATGAGAGATCTTGAAAAGGTCTTGGAGTTTGGCTTTTCTCTCCATCTCAGACACAGGTTGTAAGAGGCTTTTGCTGCCAGACAGTATCCTACACATTTCCTGTACAATTATAGGAACATGGATATACAAAAGACACTGATATGGCAATCTGACAGCAAAGTCCACCAATGTGCCTACATAATCAGACACACAATTAGGACTGGCTGGTTTTAGCCAATTTATTTTGACTTAGAGGGGTTCTTCACACTGCAGTCCATGGCATTTTTTGGTCAGGTTATGCTACCTTTTTGGCAAATGGATTCAATCTTGCTTTTGAACTAAAAATGCACCAATTCTTGCCAGTATGGCAAGTCTCAAAAGAGTTAATTACTTTCCAAATCAAAATTATTAGTTATTCTCATCACAGGTTATATTTATGAAGAGCATTGTGGTATTGAAATAATATAAACAAACAGCTTTTGAAAGAAAAAGGAAAATACACTTTTAAAAACACACATATAACATAACTCTATGTACAATCCTTCTTTATGACATCTCTGTACAATTTCAGTGATTCAAAAATTAAGATTCTTGATGAGTCAAACTGAAGATGATGCCAACACTATTCAATATCAGTGAAATGCAGTTTAGAGTCAATAGGATTGGCCATCTAATGACAATTAAGTATGCTATAAATTTAAATCTTTGAACTACTTGTTGAGATTTATTCAGGCAGACAAACAAAGATAACAAAAGTCTTTTGTGTGTTCGTCACTCATTTCCGCTGCTCTGTTGTTGCAGTGCCAAATAATGTCAGTTATTTAAGCACAATTAATGTAATTTTAAATTCTCAACAAATTAAATTATAAAGACTACCAGTCCAAGGAGGACCCTGCCCATTTTTGTTGTACATTTTCTCCTAGTTTTGTGGCAAATTTTAAATCAATGGAAGGTTAATTTCAACCTTGAGTCTTAGGAAAACTGCTCATTTTGATACAAAATTAATTTTATTTTCAGTAAGTTATTTCTCCCTGGTTTTGATCAGGTGAGCTACATCTTGGAGTATAATTAAGCAATATGTAATAATTTTTAGAACATTTGGAAAAGCCAGAGTGGAGGAGGTGATATATTCTGAATGACTCTCACCTGGGCCAGGATTATTTGCTTTAATTTATGATTGCATGTGTCCATTCAGTGCAGGGGAAGTTACCCTTTTAGTCCTGTACTTGGCTGGTTACTAATTTCATTTTAGCAGAATTGGAAGGTGGCATTTTAAAACAATGCCACAGTATAAATGACCCCTGAAGGAAATTGAGGCTTGATAAGGAAACATACAGTTGTTTTTATCTCCTTCATAAAAGGATGGTAAGTCCTTCATTTAGAAATCTTGAAAATTAATTGAAGACAAAAAGATCACCTATCTCTATTCTTGTTTAGTGAGACTGGGATCAGGGGAGTTATTCTGTAAAAGCAACTTAAAGCTGGTCATCTCAAAGAAGCAAAATTACCACCCACTGTGCCAAAATTACGTTGACCGTGTTGAATGTTTTATAATTTAGGAGGAAGGGGGTGAAATATTTCACATTTTGTGAGATCACACCTCAAGATTTAGTACAGCATCTAGAATTTCTTTGTAAGTAATAAAGACAATGATCCATTGTGTACTTCTATTACTAATTATTCTGTAAAGATTGTCTGTTCCAAAAGATAATTAGAAAAGGTGAAATTTAATTCCATTAAACACAACTCAGCTGGGACATAATGAAATTTTGTTATGAAGTAGCAGACTCACTTTGAAGCCAAATAAAAAGCTTTAACATTGATGGAATGAATAAGATTGTAAAAGCTCACACCTTTTTTTTTTTCATGCACAGACAGCATTTAAAAATAATTAGGCTAAGACTGAATTATATTTGCAAGAAGTTTCAGTTCTCAGATATTTCAGGAAAAAGGGATATCTTCTGCTTTTTACACAGGTCAATCTTTAGTTTTTGTTTTGCATAAGTCACAGAATACAAGAAACCAAAGGGAGATGTATACCTATACAGCATCAGACTTCCCCAATTCTACAACTCAGCCTTCCAGCTATTACTGAGAAAACAAAATAACCCCAGTGCTCCCAAAGAAGCCCCATAAAAGGCTCACCCCAGGCTAGTTCTTAGTGTGAGGAGACCATTAGGCTGACTCCAGGTCTTGGTCCCTTTTCCAGTCTCTAACTATAACATGCTTGGCCAAGTGATGATTTGGCAGCGTGGCCTCCTGTCTACCCAAAAATAGCCTGAGATCCTGTGCAGAGCTGGAGAACCCCAGCATTTTTCTCAGACACCCGGAGCAGCCAGCACTGCTGCATGAAAGGTGTGTTTGAAGTTATGGCTGTGCCTGGGTTCAGGTCTTTATTGTCTCATTTGTAGGTCATATGAACCTACTTAATGGCACAGGTCTTATTGTAAAGAAAAGAATGACCTGAATACATTAGTAACCCATTTCTTTGAGGCTAACCACTAAACACAATGCACCAGCAGATAATACGCTTGGGAAAACTCTTTGGGAAAATACGTGAAGCTGCTTGAACTCATCTTGCTTCAGTTCACTGGACCAAGTCCAAACATTACAGGCCTGAGTTCTGCTGACCGGAACATGGAGCTGCTCCTGCAGTTGGATGAAAACGTTTCACACCACAGTTGTCATGTCCTGTGACAGTCCTTTACAGCCCGAGCCCTGCACACCCATCCCAGGAGGAAGAGAGGCTGAGAAGGAAGAATAATTTAAGAGCTGCCTGGCCAAGAGGAGCATGAAAATGCAGGAAAGGAACAGAAACAAACATCTAAACTAGTCTCCTAAACAGCATGTTTGGCTCTGGCATTACTTTTACCTGCCTTTACATCCCCAAATTAGATGTCTGATAGCTATCAGTAAAACAGAGAGCTTAGGAAATATTGCACAAGAGGGCATTTTCATACCAGATTTTAGGAACTTCACTGCTGCCTATCTGGCTTATATGGACACTCGCAAATATCTGAGCATATTACAGAACCCCTGTGGAGAAAATAAATGTAATTAGCAGCTTATAGCAGGGAAACCAAAGTATAAAGAGGTCAGGAGTGCTGCTCAAAGTTCCATTGGTAAGACTGTGTCTTCCTTGATTCCTGGTAAGCGTCCTGAGGACAGGGTAACTTTCCTCTCAAGGATTATACTCTCTCATGAGGCAATTGCTGGTTTTGCAAAAATCATCCAAGCAGCTCTTTTCCTCACAGTATGCGGAATGGATGCAGGTTTATTTTTTAAGACCAATTTCTATTTTAACAGAAAGTGCCAATGCTGAATTCTGAAATTGAAAAGAATGTCGTCATACTGCAACCTAATGACAGTGGATGCTAAGAAGACGTGTTTTTTTGGAGCTTTGTGGAATATTCCCATGAAGAGATACTTAGCAAATGCAGCTTTGTGTACATTTCACAGAACTCTGCCAGCGTTACTGACTTTTACCCAGGTTTGAGCCTTACTCTAGACTGGAGTCACAAAGAGGGGATTAGCAGGGGCTACACTGAGGCTGTCACATACATAACTAATTAACTGCTGATTGGACACTGCTAAATCCCTATTTCCTTTGCATTTTATACATCCTCCCCACAAAACATAGTTCTCACCTAGCAGAAAAATAAACTTTGCAGTCAAGGGCAGTAATGAGATAAGACTCTTCTCAACAGTAGTTGTTATAGCAATAAGCAACTACAGCATGTTAGTATGTTGCATCCTCTTGAAACTGATTTACTTGCCATGCTCAATTCACCACTCCTAAATTTAAAACAAAAATGTAAAATTACAACAACAAAAACCCAAGGTGATCTTCAATGAAGTCTTTCCCTGCATTCTTTATAAGGTAAGTTTGAAATCTATATGCTACCTGTTGTCTCAACGCAGTAGCAGAGGCATAAGCTTAGAGGAAGCTGGAGTGACACATGAGGTACAAACATAGTGAAGGAATGACAGAGAAAAGAGAGAGGTTTATTCATATTTCAACTCATATGTTTTGGATAAACATATAGTTTATACCAGATTCAAGGCAATCAGAATGACTCTTCCCTTTCACATAAGCAAGTTTACACCAAAAGAGGGTGTTGAGAGATTCCTCCCTACAGATGAAGTGACAACTCAGCAACTTCCTCTGATACATTTCCAGTGGCTGCCTTGTCGTACGTCATTGAGCACTAACTACATGACCTGAATTTCATTCTTTTCCCTTTCCTGAACATCAGTTTATTATTTTCATGCATTTTCTAGTTGTGGATTGGAATAAATAAAAGAAAAAATGTTATCCTTCCACATATTTTGAAATACCATTTTTTCTGAAGTTCAAAATACAACAGAAGAAAATTATGGAAGTGTATGAAATGTTTTCTATCTGTGCTGCTAAGCATTTCAATCAGAACCAGTGATATTTTCTTTCAGAGATACCAAGCTATAAATTTATTTCCCAGCTGCAAGGAGAAATAGCTGATACATAATGTGTCTGATTTTCCAAAGTACCTTGAGGTGCTGCACACCCTTTACCCCTTCTGCACATAAGACCAAGCCCTTTTCTATATGAACACACATCAAATGTTTACATCACCCAAGCGAAGGAGAATCTCAGAGGTGAGAATAGGAGAGTAGCAATTTTAAGGACACATCACAAGTGGAAGTGTTAAGCATCTATAGAAGAAAATTGCTGTTAGATAAAGGAAAGTTTCTCCACTTGACAGAAGAGAATGTACCCCTTGGTCTGAATCAGAGCAAATTGTTTTCACCACAATATCAAACTTGCAGCAAAGCCTTTGGTTCTCCAGGCTAAGATTGTTACTGAACTTAAGTAGATAATATAAGTTACAGGAAGAAGCAGGTAGACATTAAATATGAGCGTAAGGACCAAACAACAAGGAAAGTAATTAAAATCAAATACAAAGGTTGGAAAGCTAATAAGTGGGAATTTCACTCTCTTTTTTTTCGTGATCTCCTCTCCACACTACAGGACATCACAAATGGTTCCTAAAATCAAAATTATAAAATTATTTTTTTTATTATATCAGGAATATTTCTACATTAGCTGTGAAGTTTGTATGAAAGGTGCTCACAAGCCATGGCTCACATGGCCCAGCCAGTTACCCTCATGCTGGTAATCATGACAATGATGCCAGAGACATACCAAAACATACACAGCACCTCAGCAAGACAATTTTGGAACTGATCCCCTCATATTAGATTTCAGTTAATGCCAAATTCAAGTATAAGAATGCCTGACATGAAGGTGGAAGAGGGAGAGAGAAGGGAGGGAGCAGTGAGAAAATATCAGCTTCCTTCAGAAATTAGGTATTACATGAAATAAAAGAGCTCAAGACAGAAGGTCAGGTATCCTCTGTTATTAAGAACAAGCAGATTTAGTCATGGTTCCAAGGCACTCATTAAAGTGAAATTCAATAGTTATTATTTTATTACCAGCTCTAACCTCCCAATGGATACACCAGTCCTACCACTGTCAGCTTGTTGGAAGCATTGAGAGGGTGCCTGCTGTGATCTGCAGAGACATGAGATGTGATAGAGGCGAACACACGAGCAGGTCACATTTTCTTTGTGTTTTCCTTATTGAACAGCTTAGTATTCAAACAGCAAAGTAAAGCAAAACACAAGGGTTTGAATGAAGAATATATTCCAATCAGTGAAATATCCAATATCTGCATGGCACCTTTAACATGACAGTGTTGCATGTCTCAGGATTGTGCATAGAGGTCATTTCTAAGGATCTTAGGATCTTTTTGCATAAACTCCTTTTTATTTATTTTTTTAGTTCTGACTTGTTTCTTACTTGTTACCCAGTTTCATTGCACCAGCACTGCCTGTGTGAGAAGGAGGTCTGAGGAATGGATTGAAGAAGCCAAGCTCCCTGCTATTGCTCTTTCTCCTTCAGAAACAGCAAATGTGAAATTCTGACTTTGTTGCAATAAATGTAACACACACTGTCTGTAAGATTAATGCATCATCCCTTGCAGAGGAATGAATAAAAACCAATGCCAAAGATAGGAAGGGGAAAGGCTTTCCAAAACATCTGCCCCCAGAACAGCATTCCCCTCTACAGGCACCCTCTTCACCTCCAGTCTCTTACACCTTTTACTCAAACTCCATGCCTCACCTAAGTAGACAATCCTGCCCAGTAAGGACCTCATAAGCTTTTAGTATTTATTTTGTGCTTCTAAGATTCTTTCTAGTCTTCCAAGACTGATATTTCCAAAGAAAAGTACCAAAGAATGAAGTCTTCAATGAAAGTTGCATTTCTTTTAAGCTTTGAGCACATGCTATGGGTTTCTAGTATACACCAAGGAACACAAAGTCCATATCTTATAATGAGTGGGGTAAATCACTGCTAAAGAGGAAATTATCCCTGTTAGACAGCAGGAACTAAATCATATTTTTGGGGGGTGGTTACTTGTTTTGGTTTTTTTTCACATTCGTCATTATTTTTAAAGATCCCTTCCTTATGCAAACAAGAGCATTCACTGAGCAGCACCAGTATCTCTTTGCTTTTGGTGTACATTAAGAAAATTAAATGGAATATTCTTAGAAAGACATCTGTGCCTGGGGTGACTCACATTTGATCAATCCCTATGAACATTTCTTTTCAGAGGATGTGCAATTATTTGCTCAGTTAGGCTTAAACTTTTTATTTATCTAATCACCCCCCTGTAAAGCTTTGATCTGAGCTTCCAAAACCTATTTTTCTAACCACTTTAGCTACATATTTTAAGTCTTATTGTCTAATCAACTTCAACCTGTAAAACATGCACTGTCCTACTTAATGCACCTATTAGGAAATCAAGCTGCTGCATAGATTTTTAGATCTCTCATTTTGCAACCCCGTGAGCCATTTGGAAGCATCATTAATGTCATTATTCCAGGGGAGAAGGAGAGAACTGGCAGCAGTGTAAGCCCTCTACACGGCTGTCAGCTTTGCCCTGCTAACATTTGCAGAGTGACTCAGAGGTGAATCACAGGTTTCTGCAGGTGTACACCAGGGAGAGCTGGATGATTTCCATGTCACAGTGGTTGCAAATGTTTACTTCATTAGTTCATGGGGTTACTCAGCAGTCCTAGCCAACTCAATTTCTCAATCTTACTGTATGGCAGTTTTTTAAAAAAGAGGGTAGATAGCAGCTTAGAAGTTAAAAACACAAGACCAACCGTCAATTTGTAATTAGAAAATCTGAGCAACGATGGAATGTGAATGGATTTAAATGTAGCTGTCATTAAGCAGGCATTATGAAATATTTCGAAGTGTATCCAGTGTTAGGTCTATTATGCTCTCTACCATAACAGTAAGGGATATAATTACTGCATCCTTTTGCAGAGCAGTACACCCTGCACAAGGAACGGTCTCTGAACCGTTCATGGATGGTGATCTCTATCCACTGGAGGTGCATTTGCCATAAGAAAACTCACAGTGATGTCTCTACTTAGGAACTAATTCAATAGCTTCTTCCAAGTGTCCAGATATTTCACAACAAGCCCTTGCATGTGTAAGAGGAGTCACTTGGGATTTATGATGGCATTGCCCACTTGCTGCTTCTGGTGTGGTTGGAGGTTAAACTCCCACAGCTGTGTCTTCTCCTTACATTTCAAGTTTGTGAAGGGTCCAGTCCAGCTGACATAGATAGAAAATTCCTATGTGCAGGACACCACGTAGTTGTGTGAACCTCTTTACCTTCAATTTCTCTACACTAAATCCCATACTCCACTTACCTACCCATTTTACTAGTCTATCTCAGTCATTTTGAATTTTACCATCATTTGGCCTCATGCCAACTTGCTCCCCACAAGATTGTCTCATTGGCAATTGTTATCACTTGACTTCATGTTCCTACTTCAAGGCTATTAGTATATAAAGTGAACAAAATCAAGTCTCCCAGGACTGATTCTTGACCTGTGCCATACCATAAACAACCTCCTGTCAGTATGAACTCCCAAATGCTTCCATTTACATGAATTATTTTTGGTAGATGTAGAACCTTTGTTCCCATGGGCAAAGAAAAGCCTTTCCTCACCCCTTTCATTATTTTACCTTGTAGATTATGTTTTGCATAGTTATCATACCCAAAAGATTCCAGAAATCCTGGTGGGTTTTGCTCTGATATGAAACCAGTAACAGGTTACAACCAAGTCAGCTCATTCCTGTAATTAAAATTGATCAAGCTATCTGATACTGAAAAGAAATACAGACACTAAGACCTGATTTTCCCTCAAACAAGCTTGACCATTTAATGTAAAATTCTGTCTAAAGATTGAAGACTATGAAGAGAAAATGGAGCTAATGGACTCATAAAAGATGAAGGTTCTGTTTGTCCCAGATCTCCTCTACATTTTATGCAAAGGGCTGACATCTTCAAAGATCTCATTAGGAGCTACCCAATCAGAGAGCAGAGTATTATGCCAGCTATGCAGTCAGTGCATGACTATATCAATGACATGCTTCCTTAAGGATGCATTTTAACCTCTGAAACACTTCTCTGCCTAAACCATGATCTTCTGAGAATAATGGAGGATAAAAAGGCAAGCTTGTGAAAAAGGAGAAGCTTAAAATATATGTTCTAAGTGCATCCCAGGAACCTAACGTGCTGTTCTGCATGCTTACATTGAAACTGCAAATAAAATCCAAAGAACCTCTGTGGAGTCAGAGTATCTCAACACAAAAAATGTTCATGTAGTGTTTATTAATAAATCTAGCTGGATTACTCTGGCTGAGGATCCCCCAGGTGTCATCCACACAAGAAGAAAACTCCACAAACACTTGCAGTTAAACAGAGCGGTCTTGGTAACCCGGATGGTCCTTTCCAATCCTCCACTCCCAAAAGAACAATCTGTGCCCTAAAGCATGGGGTGACCGGCACGGAGTAGGGATGACCATTGGCACGGACAGATGGAGGCTGCCCGGTGGCAGGAGCTCACAGCAGGAGGCTCAGCACCCCTCACCAGGCACCACCGGGCCCTGCAGCACCAGCCAGTGCTCGGAGTAACACAAAGTTGCCTGCACTAAAATACAAGAGCAGTGTTTGAGTTACCAAGGGGAAATCCAGGAAGGAAAGCCTCCAGCTCTCCTTCTTGGCAGCAAATATTGTCACAGCTAATCCAGGTGTCTGGGAGCTCCTCTGCCTCAGCAGTAAGTAAAGTGCAAGGCAAGAGTGGCTCCAGTGCTTCTGAACTACAGGATGTAATAGTGGTGTGGAGACACTAGACATCTACTGGTCTTTATTTTGTGTATTATTTTAGTAGTTTATGATCCAGACCCCACGAAAATCAAGGCCAGGTGGGGCAGGTACTGAATATGATGCAGGCTCACAGTCATATTTATTAACATCTGCCCTTAAAGATATCTTGTTTCTGACAGCAGATAAAACAGCATCCCAACAAGGCAATCATTGCATAAATTACCCATTTTTACTCAACAGCAACTATCTAAAAAGACAGTTGAAGACAGATTTTTAAATCCCATTAAAAAGAGCTAGTCTCTTAATCAAGTTACCATCCTAAAGTTGCCACCAAATTCTTTCCATGTGCTAACTGCAGATGACAATGGCAAGAAGAGAAAGAAATATGTTTCAAAACAAAGGGTGAAGCTGAAATTATAAGAACACTATGCTGAGCTGTAAATCACATGGCACTGCCAACCAATTGTTTAGATCTGCTTTACTTAAAAACTATTAGCATGTTATACTATACGTACTTAAGCAAACTATAAAAGTATTCTCAAAACTAGCATTAGCTGTTATGAATCCATTTCTGCCATGAACACACTGCCCCTAGGGTAAAGGAACACTAGAACTTACTACAGTTATAAATATCCTGGTTTTCACATGGCCTGCTGGAAAACGATGTAGGTGTGCTTGGCATTTAACTCGGGGAAGTCGTGTCAGGTCCCCTCCCTTCCTCCTCCCCATGCTAACAATGTTGTTTGGCAGCTTTTTCACTTTATCTCACCACAGATCTTTGCCAAAACTTGAAGCTGCTCCTGACAGATTAACTGCCACCATAAAAGAAACTGGCTTTTTTTTTTTTTTTCCCCTGTGGATTCTGATTGAAAGGATAAGCTTGAACGACAATCTTCTCAAATGGTCTGCTCTTCTCTCAGGCCTGGGATTGGGAAATGAGGACCAATACAGTTGGAGAGGCTTTAGTTAGTCAGTAACCACACTTTGAATTCAATTATTTGAACAGTACAACAGACTGTGAGACCAGATTCCCAGCTGTTTTGTAACTTATGTTGTCACTTGCACCTGTGCAAAGTGGGCACAAAATACTTCTAATTTGGCAGTTGGGAATTAGACCCCATATTTACATTTGCTTCCTGATTCCTGACTTTATTCATCAGCCAGCATGTGGTACACAAGCTGATGAATTATTGTTTAGCTTGTTTTGAAAACACATCACTTGCAAACATACTTTAAAAAGATCTGCAATAATTAGTTGCATTTTATTTTCTATGCTAAGTGCACCTTTTTGTGCCTTTTTATGTATATGTGCATACACAAGTACATTTATGTTAAGTTAAATTTAGTCCCTTATGATTAATTTAGGGTCAAAATCAGGCCTGAGTGAACACAAATGTAAAGGCAAAGATTTTAACAGAATTAATGTATTTAAACCAGGTCTTAATTATGCCTTTTGCCTCAAGGAACATTTCAGATTGCTAGTGTACAAAGGGCATTTTAAATACTAAATATTATTTTGCATTCACTACATACAGCAAGTTTGCAGCTAACTCTATCCTTATATCTTGACCAAAATATGTTAAATTATCTTGCATTTTCTGTGGATCTAGGAGCCCAGATGCTGTTATACTGACATACAGGAACCTGACTGGACACCTGAACCTTTAGCCGTGTCCAGTGTTGAAGATCCTGTGCAGCAAAGAGGGTCCTGTCCCTCCCTGCACCAGGCATTTTGCTTCTGCCGTAGAACATGAGGAAAATTATTCTCTATATATTTGGATATTCACATCAAAACTCTGTTTTTGTCAGTTTCTGCATAGAGAAAAATTATCTTTCAAGTAGTTCATATCTGTCTGCTTCCAGTCTCTGTGCTTTACAGTTCATAAGTCTTGTCCAGTATATTTTGTTCCCCTCATTAAAAGAGTTTTTATCCCTTGCCCTCCGGCAATGCTGGAATGTCACTTTCTATCTCTGGGATGTGGCAACTTTTACTGGGGGTTGCCTTTTGTGCCATTAGACAGGCTTCAGTGCAAGACAGGAAAACTGATGTATTCTTGAACTTCATGGGAGAGTGCTCGAGCCAGCAAGCAGCTCAGTCACCTTTGTGTGCTACCCTGAGGCCTCCACTGTCCCAGGAGACCATCTCAGCAGCAGGGCTAGTGGGTGGCAGCACACTCCATCACCTGCCAAGACACACCTGTATATCCTCCAAAAGAGGGATCAATGGAGCTCACACTGCTTTCCATCACAAGAAGTTTCCTCTCTGCAGAGGAAAGCTCAGCACTCAAGTCAATACTCATCTTAAGGAACGAGGCTGAGAACCTGCACCGTTAAAGTGATCTTTATAACCAAATGGATATCAGGGCTTTGCCCACATTCACGCTCATCCTTCCCACAAACATTACCCCTCCCCTCACTTTAGGCTTTCCTTTGACACCTCTCCTCCACTCCACCAGCAGCAACACTGAGGTCCCTCAAGGTCAGGGACCTTATTTTCTGCAAATCCTCACAAATGCAGTAGCGCTGTATAAATTATAAATAACAGCAATGGTGACTCTATAACAAGTAGGTATCAGCTTTAACAACTCATACCAGAAGTGGTGTTGAGAGTCCACTGCAGGATCTTAATCAGCTCTGTTGATGGAGACAATGAAACTATCTTCAAGTGATATTCCATGGAAAAATTTTATAAAGTGCCACACCAACACAAGGAAAGGATTTTTTCACTCTAAGTTACAGAATAACTAGCACTGAAGCTTTAATTTGATTTTAATCTGGGAATCAAGAGTGTAAATCTGAAATACTATGAATGGATTGATAAACCACCAGAACTCCGCTTTGTTTTAATGTGATGATTTTTGATAAACGGGTTACTAAATATAGTCCCACAGATGTGCCAGGTCTGTGCTTGCTGGGCCCTCCCAGGGTTGTTTCTGTATTACCAGGGAACAAAAGCACCACCATTTGCTAGTTTTCTAACCTGCCTAGCTGGGTTAAGTTAGTTGGACTATACTAGAGCAGCTGAGGAGAAGGGAGAGGGCAGATACCCACATAGCTATGGAGACACAGCTGTCACATCAGAATTATAGGCAGAGAAAAAGATTTGCAGTCAATTCTTTTAAAATTTTATTCTATATGGTACGTATGTATACATATATATTTATGTACATAAGTGTGTACAGATACACTCACACATGTCTCAGTCATACAGTACTATAATCTAGAAGGGCTGTGTGGAAAAAGCTTTTATCATCCTCCAAGATTTTAGCCATTCTCCAGGACAAAAATCACTCCTAACATTGTCTAAAAGGTGACATTAATCCAAGGCTAAGGACACACTTAAAAATACTTGAAGGGGTTTGTCTGAAATACTTTGAAATGCACTCTGGGTTTTTTTGTTTTGTTTAAATTGGGATGGACAATTGACTATTGTGCAAAGAGAGATTGCATCCACGACTAGATATTTGTAAAGCAATTTAAAGGTCACTTTAACAATTCCAGTAATAGTGACCATTAGTGATTCTGCAAAGAAAACAGGCACTGCAAGATAAACCAAAGTGCTCAGAAAGTAACTGCTATTCTTTCTTCTCTGTGTTCCTGGACTACCCCATCGTTGTCATATCCGATCCCCTTCCAGTAACATAGTGAGGGATGTGACTATATATATTGAATCTAGTGTACTTGTTTCTTTATTTTCTCCCAAACTGCTATTACATGATGACCTCACCCTGTCTAGAATCAACAAAACCATGACAATTTAATACAATTTATTACTCATATGCACAGGAAACCCCAAAACTACTGTGTATATTTATTAGACATTTTAAAAAAGTGTCTGAATGAACCTGATATTTTTAAAGAGTTTTTCATGGTTTATGGTGTAGGTTTGTTTCTTCAAACTGAACAGCCCCTCACTATAGTTCTATGAAAAGACATCGGAACGATATTATAGCCTTTGCTTTAATCCTATATAAAATAGATATAAAAAAAATTATAGTCCTCCCCTTAAATGCAGTTGGTACTTCTGACAGAGATACCTAGACCGAAAGTTTCTGCAAGTATGGTTGCATAAATATATCTCTAATTACTTGGCTTTTGTATTGCCTCCAGTTTCCAGAAAGAATTAGAAATGTGACATGATCAGGACTGCAAGTATTTTTTCAGACTTGGGTTAATTAACATCATCTCAAAACCAGAAAGAACAAAGCTAGCAGGTATGTGGAACATTAATCACATCGCTAGTAATTAGTGCTAGAATACAGAAATAAAAAGACAAAATGAGGCCATAAGAAATTAGTCTAATCCAATTACAATTTACCAGAAATATGGTAACAAGTAAGCTTGAAACTACAGTCATGTTTTTTAAATGAATAGAAGGATGGGTAGGGAGCAACTGGCTTTCTGGGCCAGATCAACAGAATAAGAATGCTTCAGAAAAACAACATTGATAGATGGGACAACTGCAATATGTGTGATTCAACTGCATTACAATGACACCAACACAAAGGTATCAGAGTAGCAATATGTACCCAGGAGGTACAGGGTAAATTTTAACTCACACAGTATGTAGGTTATGACAGGGCCTTAGAAATGACAAGATCAGTAACACAGGAAAGCACTGAACAGGCCCACAGGGATCCAGGAGCAGGAATCATTGAAATGGATGTAAAGTAATCAAGTTTTGTGCTCAGAAGGTAAAGTTTGAGCATCTGCAGCACAACATCATATTAGCAGATATGCCTCGGATGGAAATCTATTGCCTATTCCACCAACACTCAGCATAGGAACAATGAATGTGCTGCTAAATGTCACTCATGGCAAAGTCCAATTATACCACAGCAAGCAAACACTAAGGAGAGAACTGCAGACTGTGTACAAACCCCACATTCATGGCTGCCAAAAATAAAACCAGATAAAGCCTTTCGAACCTAAAATAAACATAGAGATAGTACCACAAGGATGATGCACCAAAGAATCATGGGCATATCTTCTGTCTTCTGGTGTTTGCTTCTACCTTTATCAAACATTCTGCTGTGTCTTCTCTCTTCACTCTTTCTAAGCTGACAGGCCTGTTGTTGACAAATGGTAGAGATGAGTTTCCAAGAAAAATCTGAACTCTGGCAAACCTAGAAGAAAATTATTTTAACCTGAAGGATTACCTTGTAATTTCTCACACCATTGCTTATTTTGATATATGCTTTCCTGTGTGGTCAGGTAGGTTCTCAGTTTGAATTGTATATGGCAAGGAAATAATTAGGGACCACAAGTACAGAAGCAAGAATTCACTGCAATAGGTGAGTTCTTTCTGAACTTCTCACTAGGGCATACACATCTTGAGTATTCCTACACAGTGTTCTTAACCTCAGCAAGTCCAGTTATATTCAAGCATGTGAACTGAGAACAGATTTTTCCAAGTACAAGAGAATCTTTCAGGTTTTCAAATAGTTCACAACCTGATCTCTGCAAATATATTCCTAGGAATGAATGTTATCTCCATGCAGATAAATAGATTTCAACTTAAAAAGAGATTGTAAATCTCGCTGTTTGCTCTGCATTATTTGTTGTACTTCATTAGTCACCTGAGCCCTTTGCATCTGAGTATAGTTTACAGCTGCTACTGCTTCGTGCCCTTCCCCAGAAAGTGGTGAGCATTCCCAGCAATACACAACGAGCAGACAGGGCTTAGGATGAGCAGCTAACCAAGGTTGCTCTCTGTAGGTCAGTGATATGGAAACAGGAATGAAGTAAATGTCTTTTGCTAGTATAAGACCATCTTTTTCCTCCCTGGAATGCAAAGCTTTAATTTCTGGCAAAGGTTGGGCTTTTAATCATTTAGCCTCTGATTCAAGAAAGCCCCAAAGTTCACTGAGCAATGGTGGAATGATGTTTAAATATCTGGCTGAATCAGGGCTTCCGTGTCTACACTGTAACACAGCTTTTATCAAAGAACCTAAAATCAAAATCCCCACAAGTAAAAAAGATCTTTTCTACTTGTGGGGCTTATTGGTTTTCAGTAGATAACTGCTTGGTTCCAATATTAATTTGAAAGAAAAAAGGCTAAGATACAATCAGTATAAAAGCAATTAGCCAAATTATTTAATGGATTAATATAAATTACATTGTTTAATTACAAGATCAAATAAAATAATGTTGGTTTCAATTTGAGCAATTCAAAACAGTGGTGAAGAAAGGAAGCCAAACGAATTTTTGAATACTGCCTTCCAACTCTTTCCAAAAGAGGTTGTATCAACTACCTGAAGACATAAAAATCTCTGATAATGACAAGTCACTATAAAGATACTCTTGAACCTAATTTTTCAGCTATTCAGCAATTTGGATTTTAATATTGAAACTTGCAATAATCGCAGTAAAGTGCAGAGGGAGGTGGGGAATGAGAGAGAGACAGAAGAGGAGAAAGATGTAATCCCAGATCAGAACCAGATGTTGTCTAGTTCCTACATAAAGTCCTCTCTGTACTTATGCTTATGTCATTTAGCTTTAAAACTCTACATTACTGTTGGACTTGTAACCTACCCACCTCACTGACCTTTTCTCCTGAACTTCTTTCCCCACACTGCACTGTCCTCCTTATGATCTTTTAAAGGTGCTCATTTTCAAGTATTGTCAACCAAGTCTGATATCTTGATTTCTAACTTCTTGTCTTGTCCATCCTTGTGTTCATTCTTCTCCAGTTTCTGTATCAATTAATCTTCCCTTCCCATGACCTGATTTTATCTGCATTTAACTTTGTGTCTGTGTTATTTAATGTGTCTCTTTGCATGGAGAATGCTACAAATGTAGGCCTTTTATCAAGGCTATTCTTCATGAGGGGAAATATCAAATTTCCTGCAGCCAAAACTAGCACACCCATCATGAAGATGCATGCCCCCAGATGATGTGCCCCACTGGCACTCCAGAGTACCCTTTCAGTGGGGTCTGGACAACAGCAGGCTGCCAAAATACCACCCTAGTATAAGCTGAGTGAGCTGCTGCTTCCTGCCTGTATCCATGTGCCCTTCCCTGCTGTGGGTCTGCACACCACTTCTCCTGCCTAAATCCAGCCAACACCAACCACACACAACCTGTACACCTCCCCTGCTTCTCTCCCAGGCCACCCAGCAAAGCTGCAGCAATGAGAAGGAGCAAGGCAGACAGCCTGAGTTAAGGGTTCTTCCCTGCTCCTCCTCTCACCAAAGATTGTCTCTGCCCTCTAAGTAAAAGTACTGCAAGAGCCACCTAGACCCGAGCCACAGAAACCTCATGATGAGCATGACTCTGCCTGCACCCCAGAACAAGGGATTCTGCGTTTAGGCTGTGCAGAAAGAAGCACCTGACTGTTTGATTAATATTTTGTGTGCTGCTTTGAAGCACTCTGCAGAGCCCCCGTTCTTGGCCCAGCACAGCTTGCTTCCTACCCTTTCAACATTACAGCACCGGTTGTTCCATCACAACCTGTCCTCCCACCCATTAACTAGGCATGCAAAAGAAATCCTAGTGCAACCCAGGCTAAAAATGAACGTGCCCATCATAAGAAGAAGCTTAAATCATTACCTGCCTAATGCATTTGTAGAAAGGAACAGTTGTAAGACCTCAAAATAAGTATTACGTTTACATAACGAACAGCATGACCTTCACTATTGTCCTGCTTGCTGAAATTAACCATACCATTTCTGAAATTTCACAATGTTTTCTGCACCAACAAACTTCCACAACAAGAACCAAAATAAAACAGGGGTAAGGAAGAAGGAGAGCTAAGAGGTGCTGTGGCCAAGCTGATGGAGGCCACTGGCGCTGGTTCAGGGCTCTGACAGCCCATTCCCAACTGCTTGGCACTGAACTCACAAAGCACACAGGCTTAACAAGTCGGATTTTCCTCTACAGATAACACCAACCCAGATAAAAAAAGGAAATAACTCTCCACTGAGGATTTTATTTCACAAAAATGTAACAAAATGCCAAACAGCACAGGTTTGTACACAGCTTTCCAATACATTCCAAGAAATATCTTCATTTAAAGCCACCATATATATATGAGCACAGCAGATTGACTGCAGTGTTGTTTTGGCAGGGGCTGGCACTGCAGTTCAGGTGACCACTGGATTCACTCCCATTTGAAAGGTATTAAAGATTTTTGAATGGGTCACTGGGCCTATCAGGGGTGGTTCATCTGAATTTTGTTTCATACCGGAAGTTTTAGGCTTGTTCAGGGGCTGAATGTGGAATGAATTCAAAAGGTGTTTGAAATGCAAATGAATCATTTGACTCCAGGAGTCAGTAGAAATATTTTCCCAGTCAGCCTGTGCTTGAAAACTTCATATTAAGCTTATTAAACTTACGCAAAATATAATCAATTAAATATACTTAAACAACTCTCAAATAAAAAAAAATTAATTTGCCCTTTATCCAGTGTTCATTATTGGGGTTTCTATGTCAGGGGGCGTGGAGGGGCAGGGGGCTGATATGTCTGTGAGAGAGGGAAATCAGAAATAGAGCAAGCAGAAGATCTGCAGCCAGACTAAACCAACAGGAATTATGCTAACTTGCCTCTGTGAATCTGTAGCTTGTGTTGGTTTTGCTCCATTGTTTGTATCCACAACATGAGGATGTTGCTTTACGGAAATCCCTGCACAGCCAGGACCAGGGGAGTGCTCCTGGTTTCAGCTCCTGAACTCTGCAGGCAAAAAAAAAATCTCAAGCTTGAGCTCACTGCAGCTCTAATTAAAAATAAAGTACAGATGACTCATTTCACTGCTTATTGTTAATGGTTAAGCTACTGGAAGAAGCCCTACCAGAGCTCCTCCTGACCGAACAAACTCCTGTGCTAGTCTAGCAGGGAGTGCATTTTGTTGAGAACAGTACTGGTCCCACGTTAGCAAGGACCACTTAGGGACCTATAGCAGAAAAGTCATTTGCAATATGTTAAAATGGAGATCTACACTGGGGGAATGGGTTAAAAAAAGCACACACATTCAGTGTAATTAAAATAATTTCTTCTTGCACAGGATGGTATTTTCATCCACTGCTTCCAGCCCAGAGGTGAAGGACTGTTTCCACTGCAGTGAAAATGAAAGCAACATCAGTGGGCCTGCATAGATGTCTATTTTTGTGCCATGCTCAACTCAAAAGGAGCAGGACTTGCTGGATCTGATAGTCACTTTCACTGTAATCCTTTTATCTTTACAAGTAAACTGGGAGGAAATTATATTTGATGCAGATCTCTGTTCCAAATATTTCACCAGTGTAGCACTGTGGATCCTGCTTTTGCTGGTGCTCCTTATTTCAGCTTCCCATCAAAAGCTGACAAAGTTATACCATTATCACAAAGCCATAAAAGCATGGTTCTCTATTACATCTACTTGAGCCAACAGCAAGTGAGCTACCTCATGTATCAGAAATAACACAACAGCACTAGTACAGACTTCCACACACACTAATCTATCCTTAAATTCACCCTCCCCAGTAACTCAGGAATAGCTCTCAGCAAAGACAACTATGCAGTGCAATATGTCAAGCCAGCTCGTATACTCTTTGCTTCATCATCTCAATTCTGCACAACACCATCTACAGTACAGACCTTCTTCACACACAAATATCCACCTCATCTTGTTTAGAATGCATAGAACTACACAGTAAACATTTGGAGTGCACATTTTAAGATTTCTTTCTGTCTTAATGACATTGATAAATGAGTTTACTATAAATAAAATTTTCTTCAGGTATTCATTCATGTGGAGTGACTTGTGTTATACACTGAGAAGTCTTTATTTTAAAAAAACCCAAGAACAATAATTTGGTACCTGACGTTTCATCACTGTTATACTTCAAAGTCATGATCTTAGTGAATTAGTCCATTTATATTTTATATTCTACTTCTCGTAAGGGTTTCAAAGATATTTTGGTAACACTGCCCCTTCATACATGGTATTGCTTGAGAGAGAAAACATTTTCAACATCAAGATCAAGAGCTACAGAGTGGGATATCTATAGCAGAACCTATTGTATTAACAAGACAAGATTTGTTTTAAGTTCAATGGAGAAAAGACACCTTTGAATTTGAGAAGTTAGAGGGTGTTGCATTACTGAGGCACGATAGGATAAGTTAATGATGAAGTTTCAGTTTTAACTTGGAAACTGCTGGTTTTTGTAGGCTTCAGCCTGTCGCTAATAGGTATATTTTAACGAGGTACATGGGGATTTAGGGGAACAACTCCCATTATTGTTAATGGGATTCACACAGCTAAATCCCTGTGCTGGAAATGTTTCTTCTAATATGTCTTTAATACAGCCCCTGTGTGTGTGCACACACATGTATGTGCGTGTCTAGTTAACGGTTAAATGTATAAATAGGAACATTAGACTTCCAAGTGTTACTTTTCATTCCATGATGTATAACTAAAATGGAAGCAAAATGCAGGTACTGAAAGTGTGATTTTTTGACAGAAGTGGGTAAATCTGCTCTGAAGGTTTGGCAGGAATGGGGTCATCACATCAGTTGCACACCTGTGGGCTCATAGGAGTGAGGTCTGTATCCCTCATGCCCTTTACTGTGCCTTAATACAGGGTCACTTTTTTTACAGTCACTCTTCTGAATCCAGCTGGATCCATGGCAAAGAAGGGCTATTGCAAATCTGGTCAATGGTACCTGGGACCAATTCCTATTGAACTGGAGAGGAAATCCATGAAATAGCTGGATGCCCTGCTGATCTGGTGCTGACCAGCTGCAGGCTCCTTGGATAGGATCTATGTGAAACTTGGATTGCTGCTGGGGGAAACCTTGGCCAGTACACTGGAGAGCTTGTATACATGCACATGGCTACTACAGCAGCAGCAGCAAATGAATTGCAACAGGTCTGTAAAGTTTTTTGAACAAAAGAGAGAGTTTAATTTTAGAAACATGAAGTACTCTCATATTATTACCCACAAGGTGGTAGGCAATACATGCAGGCAGCAGTCAGTCTAAAAGAGATGCCACAAGAAAAGAAGTATGATTACCTGAGGGGCCAAGCAGCACCTTGAAACAGAGCAAACACACTGCATCAAAAGGAGTGACCATCAGGATGCTGGATTTTCAGAAGTACACCTGAGAGCACAGCAGAACTGAGACTTGAATCAGTACAGAGAGCTGAACATTGAGGGATAAAAAGAAATACAGAAAGCTAAAACTTTTTTTTTCCTTACCATTTAATCAGTGAGAATTAGGAACAAGTAAAACTCAGGTGTCAAAAATAACATCTAAAACACTGGAACACCAGACAGAGGTATTTGATGAGAAGCATCAACCAAACCAGAGTGAGACTATGCAGAGGGGATAGGGCTTACAGGTGGGGGGGTGGGGGGGGAAGAGAGCAGAAATTTTAAACTCAGAGCTGAAAGCAGTGGTGTGCACATGGAATCTTGGAGAACTATATGAACTTTTAAATAGCGAGTGACTGTGCTGGTTTTGGCAGGGGTAAATTTTCTTCATAGTAACTGTCATGGGGCTGTGTTGATACTACAGGGGTGTTTTAGCTATTGCTGAACAGTGCTTGCACAGAGCCAAGGTCTTTCCTGCTCCTCGCTCCATTCCACCACTGAGGAGTCTGGGGGGGCACAAGGAGTTGGGACACAGCTGGAACAGAGCCAGGAGTTGGACTTGAGGATTCCTCTGGGACCCTTCCAGCTCAGCATATTCTGGCTCCGTGACAGCTGATCCCAACTGACCCAAAAGATATTCCATACCATATGGTGTCATACTTAGCACGAAAAGACAGGTAAGAAGGAAACGAGAACATTCGGAGTGATGGTGTTTGTCCTTCTAAGTCACTGTTAGGAGTGATAGAGCCCTGCACTTCTGGGGATGGCCAAGCGCCTGCCTGGTCGTAGGAAGTGGGGAATGAATTCCTTGTTTTGCTTTGCTTCAGTGAGCAGCTTTTGCTTACCTTTTAAAGCGTCTTTATTGGAAGCCACAAGTTTTCTCACTTTTTCATTTCTCTCTCCCCCCTCCCACCAGCTGAGAGTGGGTGAGGGCTCTGTGGGGCTCAGTTGCTGGCTGGGGTTAAACCATGACAGTGGTTTAAGAGCAGAATACAGCTTTTGAGCTTACAAGAAAGATTCACAAGGGAAAGAAATGTTATCCAATGGAAACGTGCCTCCAGAAAATGAGGACAGCTGAACACATCCCCAGATTTGGAAAGCAATAGTAAGTACTAGCGCATGAGGAGGACAGAGTTTCTATTAATACAATTAATACAGTATTCATGAGCTAAGACATAGAATATGAAAGGCAAAAGAGAGACCATGTATGCCCGTAGTTGTGGAAAACACAACTCCCAATGACAGAGGCATCCAAGAAAGAATATGCCAATGTACACGCACTTACTATGGTTACAGAGGTTTCCAATGATAATTAAGACATTTGCTGAGGTCTGTAGCTCATTTAAAAGAAAATACCAGGTTATGTGACCTGAAGAAAACACTACTGCCCACGCTCCTGCCCTATTTGTGGCTATTACATGATCAGTGACCAACTGCTTTCACCTGTATAAAGCCAGCAGTAATTTAATTTTGAAGCACTGATAAGCATCAGTCTTGAGGCTAAACAATGGGGTCAACAGAGGAATATTCACCTGCAGACAGAAAAGTCAAAGAAAAGCAATGATATTTCTGGTTTAGAGGGACTTCTGTTCCACCTGTGAGCATGAGACTATCAAACAATGCCTAGGCTGAAAGATATGAAAGACATTTGGTCATTTATAGGGAGGTCTGTCTCTCTTTCAGACTCTCTACAGGCCTCTCTGAAGCAGGTACCCTCTTGTTACCTCCAGAGAATTTAAAATGTAAATTGAATCTAGACTAAGAGAATTCTTTCTATCCCTGTTTGTGCAGCAACTAGCAGTGCCATCAGTCCCAAGAGATGCTTCTGATGGTTGGTGTGACAGAAACAAGTCAAAAGTGAAATGTTTTAAAATAAATCACATATCTATTGCCTGAAGAGTTTTCCATTATGCCTCCAATTTTTCTGTCCTTTAATGCTGAAAATGAGGAAAGGTCATTCTTTGTGACTCTAAACCCAGCAGAGTGGGACTCAGGCCTAGAACTGCCATAACACCCAGGCAAGAGACCCACCTTCTGGAATACAATATTCCCATCACCCCAGTGGTGCTCTACAACATCTATTAAATATGAACAGAATAAGGAAAGAAGTTACTCTGAACACAGCCATGTAACCTGCAGCTGCCTTGTGCTGGCCGGGTGTGCTGCCAGGAGCCTGTCCTGTGGGAGCAGCAGCTGCTACCAAACTTGCTTAGTGTTACCTGCCATGGCCTTCAGCACTTTGCTGGAGTAGCAAGTGTTCTCCAGCAGCCTAGATTTACCTTGAAAATGCATGCACTTAGTATAAAAATTTACAAGATGTATTCAGACATACGTAAAACGATCACCAAAGTGAAGGTATTTTGACCATTCAAAGTAAAAAAGATTCCCTTTTGTTTTACTTTCCTGGTTCCTGCTGCAAACTTCAATTTTGATTTGAGTGCCATATTCATTTTGATAACAGATCACTCTTCTACTTTCATATCTCAGTGCCAAATGGGACTCACCTGTTATCTCTAATTGCAGGCAATTGAAACTTAAAGCAAGCTGTCTATCAACTACTGTTTTAACAGCTGATTAATTAGGGCTACAGGGATCCTGTGGAGAGCTTTATCTGAAGAGCGGCTCAACCATTAGTAGAAGAAACTTCCTTGTACACTCCTAGCTCAGATAACAAAGTAAGATAATAGTTCACAATCCTCCTCCAGGTAATACAAATAGAGGCACTCCCTCTTATCCTAACACATGAGTCAAACAAATCCCCAAGTACCATAGCACTGAATTCTCCAATGTTTCTGAAAATGAATATCAGACAACATGACACATTGTTAATCAAAGTGTTACTAACAAGGATAAATTGCCTCTCTTCCTTTCCCCTTCTGCTTTTTTTCTTCTCATTTTAACCTTTCTTTTAACTAACATTGGAAGTATCCAGTTCCTAAAGAAATACGTGGATGCACTGTGGTCCTGTACCACTATCAGATAATGAATCCTGTCTTGCAAATACTTAACTCACTCCTTAGTGTTCTTTAAGATGCTGATTTGTGATCCAGAATATAAGAAATTTGAACCGCCCTTATCTTTTTCTATGGATTTGGAACCCATACAGGTCACTGTAAGGCAGGTGCATATGTACAGTGCATGGATGTGCAGAACTCAGTTGTGCAAGAAAGTATTAGAGTGTGCTCTCGAAAAAACCCACAAGTTGGCTTCAACAGGGATTAAAATTAATGCAAAAAAAGGCCTATCAAGTATGAATGACATACAACATCAGAGGCAACCTGCATCTCAGGAATTCTTTAAATTCTTGGCTTCCAGAATGAGGCTTCCCTAAAAATCCACTACTGGCCGTCCTCACTGAAGGCAATTATCAGGGAAAATGGGCGTTTTGTAAAAGCAAACTCATATATATCCTACTGCTTGTTATACAGACTTTTAATTTTTGATAAATAAACAAAAAACCCCTACCCCAATCCCTGCTTTCTTTCCCCCACATACACATAAAAAAGCCAACCAAAATCCAAAAAGCAAGAAAACAAAATGCTGTAGAAGTACAAAAACTGTACTTTTAATTTTTTTTCTTTTAATAGAGGGTCTGCATGAAGAATGCAGCATTTGCCCATTTCTGAAATTGTAGCCCACCAGCAATAAATTCAGCATTTCTAGCAAGCTCAAACTAAAATCTCATTGGCCATGGCCACAAAATCATCTCTCATTCAGTGCAGGTGCTTTTATGGTACTTTTCCAAATTCCATCTGGATTGGCTGGGTTTCAAATGGCTGAAATGACGTGATGTTTCTTCAGGATGCATTCACACTTAACTGAATCTACCCAATGCACTTACAGATGTTACTCATTCTCTGCTTAGGTAGGTATTTTGCAGGCTTTTGAAGGAGAGAGAAGGCACCAAAGGACTGGAAGGCACTGCCACCTTCACCACCCAAAAACTTAATTAGAGATTAATATATCATTAGATCCTTACCATCAGGAATATATTGCTGTGTCATAAGGAAAAGATAGTCAAGGGAAGTCAATTTTACAGCACAGAACTGAACAGAAAAGAGAAGGTACAAATGCACCCATATCCTTCATAGACATCTACTTTTTTGAAAGTTATCTGTACAGAATGTCAGGACTTATGATCTATTTCATGCTTATTTTACCAATTAAATAAATGCCATAATAATCTTTTCTAAACAGCCTTGCAATATCCTGCTGTTTGAATGATTTCTCAAGAAGAAGATTAGAGATTTTAATGCTTGATTCACATACATTACTGAAGGCATTACCCTGGCAAGTTGAAGCAAGTGCAGAAATGCCAGCAAGGCTAAAGGCAGGCGGATGGCTCAGAGCTCAGTCTCAGAGCCCCAATATACCACCACTGTGATTCACTTGTTAGTTTCACAAGCACAGATTCTATTTTTTTTCCCACATAAAGCAATGATGAATAAAGCATCAGCAAAGCTCAAATTCCAGAGAACCTAATTTCTGCCTCAGATCGCAGTCAGGTGTTTCCCACAGTTAGGCACACCTGGCCAAGAGGTGCTCATCAGGGAACACTGCACTCACAGGTCCCATAGGAAGGGCCAAATCCTGTCCTCATGGGTCAACACAAACTTAACCTGAATCATCCTCCAAAATGTGCATAGTGATTGAAATCATACCTGATCTGTAGCCATTATATACTTCAGTGAAAGACTGAAGTTCAGCTGGACAAAGATGCAATTCCTTTGTCTTTTTCAAGCAAAAAGGCCTTGCATACATTTTAGTGCTTTGGAGAACTCCTTTTGCCAGAATCTGTGCCAGGGACTAATGACATATGGTATCTTTCCTAGATTTGCAAGTTGAAAAGAGAAGAAGACCCCTTTCATTACAGCATAATAGCATCCTTGTGATAGTTCAATAGCTATAATGAAACATGACATCCCAGATCTGCTTCCAGTGATGTTTCGAGCCAGCGTCTGAATTGCACACTTTTGAACATGTGTCAAGCCACAACTCAATGCAAAATTCCTATACATTTTGGGGGAGGAGGATTAATCTTAATTTTCATATTTTGCAGTGATCAGCCATCTTCAAATCACTAGTTTCCACAAAACATCATAAATTGTTACTTGCTAAAATAATTTTTTTCCTTATTATGTTAGAATGCCTAAAAACATTTCCCTGAGCCCTGGCACTGTAATCTGTGGCAGTGATCATTAAATTTAAACAAAGAACAGAACATACGGTCACAAATGAAGGGCAAAAAGAAAGAAAAATAAAAAGATTAAAAAGAGCAGTGCATGTGTGTCTCCTGTCCAACTGTCAGATGTCAGAGTTCAGAAATGACTGCTGAAGCCTGTCTTTAGGTGTGCTTCTTAATGCATGTAAAATGCAAATATAAATGGTATACCGCGGTTTGAAAGCATACACATGTATCAGATACCAAAATGCAAATCTGGATGCTCTTCTCAGTGTCCTGAATTTAGATTCTATTCACCCAACTGGCACAGCTACATGGATTTACAGCACTTTATAGCAGCCACGGCTTCTGATTGTGGCTGACTGGTTTGTTTTGCACAGAACCACTTGCATCAATATTTAAACATCGTGACTTAGATCAAAATTTTCTTACTACTCATGGGGGTCAGTCCTGTGCAGGGTTAGGAGCTGGACTCGATGATCCTCATGGGTCCCTTCCAACTCAGCATATTCTGTGGTAACATTTTTTTGGATTCTTGGTGGTTAAGACCTACTTGGAGACTGCAAAGGTGAAAAATTTACCACTTCCATTAAATGAAAATTCAAACTGTCATGTTAACACATGACTCCAGAAGTTATGACTGGAAGAGAAAGGTTAAGTATTTCTACAAACTCAGAGAGAAAAATATACCCACAGCTGATGACACTGACTGCGCACCCACTGCAGGCCTCACACGGGCAAAAATCCCTCCCAAGTCTCAGGCAGACATACGAGAGAAATCCTGCAAAAACAGAGCAGGGTTGTATCTGATGAAAGACAAAGCAAACTCTTTCAGCTTGGCTCCTGAAACACTGGGCTGGAGCCCAGACTTTGATGCTTCCTGGTTAAGAAGTGAAAACACTAAAAACCAACCAAACAAACCCCCTATAGATTAGCAGCACTGCTGTAAGTTAACACAGTTCAAATTGCTTGTAAGCAACAGGGTTCTTCCATGCTCCAAGCAGACTGCACACACAGAGTGGACAGAGTCCAAATTCAACCATTTGCCAGCCTTCATCTTCACTGTTAGCTTTAATTGACAAAACAAAGACTTCATCTAGTATTTCTCAAAAGTTGATTTTTCTTTAAAAAATAATAATAAAAAAGTCACTTTGCCCTCATTTTTTTTCTTTCCACTCAAACCTTCTTAATACTCCTGTGGTGGCACTAATAGGATTCCATTATCTGACACATAGTGAGTCATCACAAAGAAACAGAAAGCCTTGCTTTCCTAAGCTGGAGTCAAGTACCTGCTCCTTTGTAAGGTCTCAGCAAAAAGGTCTCTGTTCAACTTAATTTCTCTCTTTACTGCCATGTTATAAAAATAGGAGTGCTTGAAAATTGGTAAATAAATCAAGGTTGCACAAAATTTAACAAAAGTCACTTAAACAGAAAACATATAGCTGGTTGAATTTTTCATTGCAGCATCCACACCAGTTGGTCCAGGATTCAAGGACTGTAGTAATTTTTCCAACTATACTAACATATACTTTGATAATGACCTAGGCCTGGGCCTGTGATTTGAGTGCAAAATGGAGAGGGCCATGGACAACTTGGCTTTGCACTTACACTTTAAAATGTACTTAAAACTGAACACAGAAAGTGAAATTAGACAAGAATTATTCAATCTAGAAATAACCTGTACAAACCCATTGAAATGCAAGCTCTGGAAAATACAAACAAATGACACATAGTTTTAACCATTATTGTACTCAGTGACCTGGGTCCAGCTGCTTTGATCTCTCAAAGGGCTATAGGCATCTGCCTAAGAATGGTCTCAATAATTATATGCTAGCTGTGAGCAGAATCTGTCACAGGGAAAACAAACACCTGTGCTGTTCACAATTGATGGATAACACATTCAAATGTATCTTACATCTTTTAGTTTGGATTCTAACCTTCCTGGAAATCTGGAGTGATACTGCTGAAGACAATGGGGATTTCTATTGTAATGAAGGACAGAGTCTGTCCACAGAGATATATTTTTAATAAAATCTTCAAACCGCCATTTTAAGTGAATTTCACAATGTCTTTACTCAAAAAATGAGCTGTTCACTAACTGAAAGTAGCAACCATAAAGAAAAGTTAAGGGATAAAAAAAAAGGTTAAAACTGTAGGGACTGGGATATTTAATCATTGATAACACTGAGTGAAATGTAAAGAGGCTCAAAAGAAGGTGTGTGTGAATGGAGATGTCAGATTAGCTTTCCTAGTGGTTGGGATTTCAATAAGTGACAGTAGATAAGATACAATTAGTATTCATATATTGAGGCCAGAGATTTGGAACCAGTTTTCAAAGTATTGTCTAGCCTTGAAAAAGTACGAGCTGCTGTATTAAATTTTTACAAAATATGTATTTTAATAAAATGCACTTCACAAGAGAAGGAAAAGTGTTGGATGATTGTCTTAATGTTTCAACCATCAGAAAACCAGCTGAGAAGCAAATGATTTTTAAGAGTCCTGGAAACTACATGACTGATCTGTCAAGACTTCCACTGTACTTGAAAGGTCCATGGGTCACAACCGCAGGAAGTCACATTTTGAGACCCAGCTATGAAGTTATTCGAATGGCCCGAAGATATCCCCACATCAAATGGCTGACCTCCTGCACTTGCATACTGCAGGTCAGCTTACATTTTTTAGCCAGAGGCTCTTGCTGATTCCCTTTCATAATACCCTGGAACAAAGAAACACACTCAACTTTCTGGGCAGTCTCCCTGGGTTACCTAGAACTCAGCTTGGCAGAACCGAGTGGAGCAATCTCTGACAAACAAGTCCCACCTCTTTCAAATGGAGGCAATAACATGGCACATGCAAATGCTGCTTCCCAGCTCTGTTTTCAGAGACCACAGAAAACAACTCTTTCAAATGGAGTTTCTAACTGCATTTAGTAACTTCTGTCCTAAACTTTGCACTTCAGATTATTTTGCTTTGAAGAAGTAAAATGGTGACTTGCATAAATGTATTTCTAAAAAACTCTATCAGGTCAGCCTTTAGTCTTCTGCAGATAAAATGGTCTGACAACAGAACTTGCAGTAACACAGCCACTTTCTACAGACAAACAATCCAGTGTGTAAAAATTCTGACAAAACAGAAAACACTGCCACTACATGTCAAATACTCCACACAGTAAATCAATTAAATGTAATTAGTCAAATGTTAGAGCTTCCTTTACTTTATAAATTTCTTTGGTCTCTCCAGAAATTTTCACTATAGTAAAAAACAGTATTGAAAGTTTATGCAACATACATTTGATGAAAAAGTCTAGATTTTTTTTTTTTAAAAAATATGGAGCTGTTAGTAGTGTCTTCCACTTGTGTACTTATCACTCTCCTGTATTTTTTTAGCTACCTACATTAACATGTGGAACTACATTCTCCAGTCTAATATCCACATAACATTGAACACTTGCAGAGCACTGTATTCTACAACATACAAAAATATCACAAGCGGTTTAAAACATTCATTGATACTATTCACTACTGATCTCCTGGATTAATTTCAATATGCATTGAACAATTATTTTATTATCTCTAAAAAAAATTCCATAAAAAACTATGTGATTCTATTAATTGTTCATAGCTGAACAGTACAAAATGTCATCAAATGTAGAAAATGTAAATATGTAGAGATATGTCCCCAAATCTTTCAAATGTCCACAGCCTGGAATAAACTTCACTTCTGCTGGTTTTTTTCCTTGTTTTGTTTTGGTTTTGTTTGGCATGAGATTTTGTCGTCTATATCTAATATATTAAAGCTTCACAGTCAAGTATTCACATTTTAGGACCATCAAGCCTCCTGGCTACCTCAGATTAAAAAAATGCAAAAAATATAAGCAGGAATTTATCTGCAGAGGCACTATCAACAAATAAAACAGAAAAGAAAGGAAGGCCAAGAAGGAAAGAAAGACACAAACCCAAAAGACCAGAGCAACTTTACATACTAAATTAGTATTCAGACACAACTCTTTGGGCATTAAAATACTGCCTCATAAAATGAAACAAAACCAATTCATAAGAAAATTATTTGGATTTAATTTTAACTTCATCTACTTTGTATGAAAATTAGGTAAATTGCTATAGACTTACAAAGACACTACAGCATGAAATATCTTGGCTTTCCTCTATTTTATATGAATTGACTGATATGAAGATAAATTGCATTGTCTGGAGTTTATTCCATTTATTTTTCTCTTATGTAGGACATGTTTACAGCAAGAAGGTATGAACGATCGGAGTGTCTCTCCTGTTTCTCTTATCAAGCATATGTACAGTGAAATCACCCCCCCTGAAGAACACAGATATGTGTAACTGGGTTCTCAGTTAAGACAAGAACCCCACAGAAAATTTTATCCCACTGGAAACCAAACTTTTATGTTCATTCTTCAAATGTAAATTTTTCAGTTGGGATTTGTGTTTTGTTTTTTTCTTTCTCCAAATGGAGGTCCAAAAAACAGCTGTGCCCACTTTAGCAGATCCTGGTTATCCATCTCCCTGGGCTGCAGCCAACCTCCGGGATCCCAAAGCACCTTCAGAAAGGGTACAGCAGCTGACTTAAGGGATGACTTCTTTCACCTCTGAAACACCAATCTCCATAGGAGCAGTACAGCACTCAGGCTCCCAGTGAGGAAAGACATGCCAAATGCAGAGTAACAGAAGTTAAAGAAACCCTGCAAGACCGGTCCAAGCATTGGGAAGATTTTCCAGTTCAAGTCATTGACCCATCTCTACCATTTACTTGGAAAGGGTTTGCTTTCCAAAGGCTGCTAGGAAATATCAGGCTCCTATGGTCAAAGGATGAAATACTGTGAAAAAAATTACTGGGAAAAAGTTGCAAATGTGCAGGTTTAGTGAAGATAATGTTGGTGGCACTATAGTGCTGCTCATAAACACCCTGTCCCTGGTGAGAGTCTGCACCAGGCAACCCCCAGCAAAAGCAGAGAACTTCCTACCACAGGGAGATCCCTCAGTGAGCAACCAAGGAGCCACACTACTGGAAACTGCTTATATATATATTGCATATATCAAATGAGAAAAAAATTCTGGTTATTTCAAGCAGTAAAAAGAAAAAAAAAAGCCAGCCTGCACTCACACCTGCACTGACATCCAGGAAAAAAGAAGAATTGAAAAGAAACTGTATGTGTGTACATACATACACGTTAGCTATTAAAAATATGGGTGTGCTTAGCAGCTGAACAGACCTCTTCTATTTGGAGTATTTTTTTAAATACAATTCCCAAAGCTTACTCCACATCATTAATGCCATGAAAAGTAAGGCTACTGTGTGACTTCAAAGCGTAATCTTTTTTCAGAGAAGGAGACATCTGCTGCATTCATTTTACTGCAGAGGTTTTTATAGAAAGAAATTAAATAGGAGAGAGGCATGTAGGGGGAAGGGGTTTTTTAGTGCACAGGAAAGAGTTCTGCCCTCATGTTAATATAAGAGCCATCAGTAAAGGAGCACTGCGACAGGCTTTGCTCTCCACTTTGGTGGGTCAGATTAGTTTATCTGAGGAGAGTCCTTTAGGTGCTGTGGCCAGGCTGCAGCCCTGGGAACCATCACTCTGCTCCTCTCCCACAGTGCCTCTGCACCTGAAAAGTCTGGTTTAGGGAGAGCTGTCAACCAAAACCATTTTTATTAACCAGTTTCCTAGAGGAATAAGTGGACTTGAGAGCAGTCAGATGTATAGGGAGGCTGGTGATCTCAGAAGAATATTACACAGGTAGATGAGAGGTTTCAAAGAGCAGCAATTTTTTTTGTCTGCTTCCTCCACAAAAGGACAAGGCACACAACTTCAGTTTTGGTCTGCTTTCCCTTCTCTTCACCACAGGCTGTTGCCCCCTGAGCAGGCCCTAAGTCCTTCAGGGCAGGCTGTTCACTATCCTGTGCTTGCACAGAGCCTGAAGTGGGCTCAGCTGGTGCCCCATCACAGCTACAACAGCTCCACAACAGCAACCCCAGTGGTAAAGCCTCTTCCCTCTACTCTGCTGCCATACAACACCTCCTGTTCATGTCACGAGGATTTTAATGCTTAGGATGTAGCAGTGACTTAGCCAGGGTAGATCTATGCTTAGCAAAGTATCTGAGCTACTGTGCTTAGAGCCACTGACAGACTTCTATTGTTTGCTGCTTCCAAACTGACAAGCAGGAGCGAAGACACTGCAACTGCCCAGGCATAAAAGGGGATTTTCTCAGGAATACACCAACAGGACATTCTTCCACTGCTTCTCCCTGCACATCATTTGTCACTCAGCTCTATTACACAAGTTTGCAGTAGCTGTGGTTGCCGAAAACAGCATTCCAGGAGACTGCATCATCCTGGACTAGAGAGCAAAATTGAGTGTATGGTTTTCCTTAGCCCTGAAATTCAATGTAGGAATACAAGAAGGTGATTAATATTGATTTCAGAGTCAAATAATATTATCAGAGGTCTGAAAAACATGTGGAAAGGTAGAACCGAGGCTGCTTTTCAAGAGAGGAAACCTAGACATATCATCACCTTAAAATTCATTTGAAGTTGCTGCAGACCCTTGGCCTGTTCTCCATGGCAGAGGAGACAAGCCAGGCAGCAATGGCAGCTACAGTAAGGAAAAGGACACATAACCCTAAGGGAACAAAACTGACTGTTGAGACCAGCAAAGAACTAACCCTGAGTGACCGTGTACTGCAGAGCCTCCACTATAGCAGGGCTTCAAGAGCAGGATGGACAAACAGCAGCCAGGAAAACAACACAGTTGTGTCCTTCGAAGCTGATGGACAAGCCAGATGTCTTCAACATCATAATGCTACTAATCAACATCATCACACCTTAGATTCACTTCCTTGTTTTCCATCAAATACCATATCCAAGACTCCCCAGGCGAAGACACACTGCTAACCTAGAGAAATTTAAGCTATTGCAACCACATGGGTTTCCAGGAAGGCAAGATACAAAACTTTTAATTGCTTTAAATATTTTGATGTTAGCAAGAGCCTTTTTAAAATAACTCACTCCAGAAGAAAGATATTTGCCAGTATGCTGTGACTATGATTTCTACACAACAATCAATCCCTTGGATTATTTTGCCTCTTGAGAACAGTTGCAGCTCAATCATTTACCAGACAATAGATTATGTAATTTCTCTTAAATCAACAATAAGATGATGAGATTCAAAGTCAGCTTCAACCTGATTGATAATGCTTTAAAGGCACAAAACTGACAGTACAAATACTCTGAGTTCAGAAAGCTGAGGTAGAGAACAATGAACAAAAAAAAATAGAACAAAAATGTGAGCTGCACAAGAAGTTGTAACACAACCACTGCTCCAGCTCTAATAAGGCAAAAGGAGTGGAAGTATACCAATATCAAGAAAATATTACCCCAAATTTGAGAGTATTTCTTGAATTAACCAATATTGTGCTCAAAACTAAAAAAGAAAAAGTATATATTTTTATACCAGGTCAATCTTTACCATCCTGCCTCCACAAGACTCAGATTTCCAGATCTTTTACTACAACTCTTATGAACAGATTTCCAGAACAGCTATGTATTAGTTAAGTAGGATGAGATATATTGAAAAGCTGGTGCTTATTATGTGATATTTAAATGACAAACTTTTGAAACAGAAAAAAGGGGATGTGTTTCTCTAATAAAGTCTGTCAAAGGGAACGTTAACATCTTTTGCTCTGCTTCACTATCACTTTCTGTGTTAAAGTCTCCAGTGCCTGCTCTAGAGTAAGATGCACCCCACATTTTCAGTCGAGCAACATCCCCTTAATTTTCATTTTAATCTTTTGCATCAAAACAAAAACTGCATCTTATTGTAAGTAATATAATTTATTTATACTTGATATCATTTGAAAAAGTGATGACACACCAACAGCTCAAGCGTGAAGCATTTTTAATTCTTCAGATTAAGTGACAGATGATTATCAAATAACATTTATTTAATATTTAAATAATAACTAAAAAAACCTGTTGCTTTTAAAAAGCCAATGAAAACACAAAGGAAAATTCTTTATTCTGTCTGTTTTCTGTGGTTTGGAAGGTACCTGGGGTGACAGGTCACATAGTCACAGAAACTTGAGCAATCAGTCCATCCCACTGTGTGAAACATTTTCTGCTCTGTGGTGCTTGTTTCTTGCCAAGACTGTTACCAGTCACTGTTTTCATCACTCGCCTTGTGTTTATCCATCTCCTAACTCATTACTCTCCCTGACAAGCCCTTTCTTGCTCAATAATTTGCTTTTTCCCCCCTACCTGGTACCATCTACTAGTGATAACAATTTTCTAAACATTCAGTAAGTTGTGTTTTAATTACTCAATCTGCTTTTCAAACATTTGCAGTTTACTCAGGTGTGCCGACATTATAAAAAAATAAAAATTCAAAAATTTAGTACAGTAATTCTGAAATTAGGCATCATGATTCCAATGGGGTCACTCACAGAATGAAAGTGCAATGGGAAAAGAAAGAGTTAAGAATAGGATAAAAATCTATAGTGGCATCAAAAGTAGGAAAATCTGGAAAGTGCCTAAGTACCATAATCTCCATGCTCAAACATGATCCACATGGTCAAAAGCCCCATATCACCATTTTCAAGTTCTGTGTTGGCTCCTTTTCAATCCTAATGTTTAACATTGGCCTGATGAAGCGAAACATTCACCAAGACAATCCTAATCTCATGACAATGTGATCTAAAATGTTCTTCTGAGGCCTATTCAAACTTCTGGCACGTTCTCCAGTTCTGTCGGGTCCCTCATGTAGCCCCAAAGACTGTTTTCAAGTTTGCTTGTTGGTTACAGCATTTAGCACTCGTGCTGCTCCTTCAGTGGCATCGCAGGAAGAACAGACTGTGGGGGTTTGTTTTTCCAGAGAGGGGCTGGATGGGGAACTGATTTTTGTTAATAGAAGGTTTTGGCTGTGAGCCTTTTGCTTTGGCTTTTTTCCAGCAGAAAAATGCCATTTGGCATCTGAGAACAGGGTTTCTCTTTACCAATTTGGCTCCTCCCATAAGTAACAATAAACCATGATTGCTGTATTTCCAAGTAAGTTCAAAGTAATTTTGCTCCTCCATCAATAAGCAGGAGATGACAGCAGGGAATTCAGTCTACTGGAGATGTGGTTTGGGTTATCCAATTTGTAGTTCAAAACTGAATTAATATGTGGGTGATAAAATACAATTTTATGTAAATATTCATCCTCTACAGCAGAGGAGATATTTCAAAATCTTTTTATTTGTCAGAACTGATGAGATTTTGGCTACAGAACAACCAATTTTTGGAGCTCCACAGGTTCCAGAAATATCTGTCTTGATAATGACAAAGATACAGAGCAGCACTGTCTTCCCTTTACTTCAGTCCTTGTAGCTACAATAATTCACAGGGCAG
>JAOXXN010000137.1:18293729-18326129 GCA_026770055.1 Myrmophylax atrothorax
ATTCTGATCAATATTTATTTTAATATACATCTGTTATTAAAAATGCTCCCTTTAGAATAAAAATACAATTAAATTTCTAGTTTCAATAAACACTTCCTTGATCTCCATGCAGACAGTGCCTGCTGTCTGGAATGAGAATTAATATTGTCTAAGTGTAGAAGTAATACTTTTGCTGTAAAAATCCACTGGATAAAAGTGTCATCACTTGTCTATACCCCATTTCCAGATGCAGTGATCTATAAACACCCCAGAAATGTAAGAAATGAAAAACCAAAAATAACACGCACCTGCCCAAAATCTATGAAAAAAGGGGCTAAGAAAAGAAATTAAATCCATTACTAAAACATTTCCTCTCAGAATGAATAGGAAAAGAATGTTTAGAGAAATATTCAAAATTATGTTACTTCTGCTACATTTAATTTTAAAAATGCTCTCTGTGACTGCCTGAGTTCCTTTGACAGAAATGCTTATTTCAACACTTACTGCCTCAGACAAGAGAAATCCCTACATATGATGAACCTTCATCCTTTACAACAATTTTAGCAGTGGACCTTAATACTGTGCCACTATTAAAAACATTGTGATTGTGCATTAAAAGGTCATGCTCATTTTCTAAGCTTTCCCTGTAGTAAACATGCATTCCTACTGTATCTGCACTGTCCCTTGAGGGCTGCATTCACTACAATTTTCTGAGCTGTGTGGATATAATCTTCCTTTTTGTTTACTTGTCAACAATATTAATGCTTTCTATTTTCAGCACTTTACTCTCTTCCTACTCTGAAGATCTGTCAACAGGCAAAAAAGTACACTTAGTACTTGAATATGTAATGCAGCTTCATCTTTAACTCTAGGCATATTTGCCATTATTCAGAGGTTAAGAATATACCATCAGTACATGCTAACTAAATTATACATGGTTCATTTCTCACATTAAAGTAGAAAATAAATTTCACTAGCAAGAAGTGAAAGGGTATTAAATATTTTCCAGCCATTTTACTATTTCCACGTATTTTTTTCTATGCCTTAAAGGACCCCAAAATTTGGTACTGCTAAACCAGGAAACCACAAAAATGCTGAAGGCTCACTGTGATAAAGAATAGCTATTGTAGGGTGCAAAGAAAACTGGAGCCCATTAGTATGATAGGTAGTTGTATCACTGTCTCTATAAGCCTGAAAATATTTCACACAAGTGAAGTTAAAAGTTTCCATTAATCACTGTCAGCAACAGAAGCCAATTCCCAGAACAGACCATTAATTTATGCTGTACCCCACTTTGTTCACAAACATGACATTAGTCAGAAAAAAAATTACTAATTTAAGCTCCAAGATTTTTACTGTGCTCCTTTACAATGTCACTGCTTCACTATTGGCAATACAATCCATAACTCAGAAATGCCAACAGGCTTTCCTTTGGCAAGGTCCCCACCTTTACGAGATCTTTATCAAAGAGTATTACAACAAGTTGAACTCTTGGCAACATCTTTTGGAACTCTCAGGAATTTTAGCACTTCCCAATCAAAGGGTCCAGATATCTGACACACCATAATGCCTCAGGGCTATTTCTTGAACTGTGATACCTCACAGAACAGGATACTGGCATTTGGTCACAATGTCTTTTTTTGATATTTAAGATTGACACTTGCTGCAATTACCCTTTCCACAAGATTCTGCTCCAGAGATGCGCAGCCTCTCAAATTACTGACAGCCCTGCCACAAACCTGACTTTGTTCTCTTAACCAACTGCTCCCCATGGCATTTCATTAGAGGGACATTTTGACTGAAAGCAGTCTGGCCAAATACCTTTCTACTCATAAATTGGTTTGTCATTCCACTTCTGCCTGTCTTTGTTGAATGACATGCAGATTTGGAAGTAATCCAATTAACAAGTGGAGCAATTAATATCACAAACTATGTTCATGCTAACTTTCTGAGCTAAAGGGTTAAACATTTTCTAGTGACATGAGGTCTAAACAGTATATTAACAATTCTTACATTTATGCAGTCTCTTCCACTGTCAGCTCTCTTCCAGAATCTTAAAAACTGTGATTTGTTGCCAGTCATTGTTTCTCACGGAATCTCAACGTGATTTTTGCATCTACACTCAGGTTAAAACTTATTTGTACAGAAGACAGAGATACTATCCTCATCTGCCTTAGAATGAAGTGCCAGTTTAACAAGTTACAGAAACAGGAAAGGACCAGCTTAAGGCAATGGAACTCAATTTTTCTGTTGTTCTTTCTGTTGGTGATCAGTTCTGAAATACCAGTTTGCACAAACTTCTACCACTTTTTGAAATATTATCACTTCACCTCTCGAGAGGAGTAGAGGATATTATGCAGACATCTTGCCTGAGTTTATTATCAGTCCAGTGTGTTTAATATTAGAATTCCTCTATATTCTGAGAGAATGGTCCAAACAACAAAGTTTCCTCCCACTGACTTTTCAGGAAGCTAAAGTCAAGTAAAATATTAGTTGTGATAATTTTACAAAAGAAAGATTTTTGATTATTGAAATGTCTTCCCAGGACAATTTTGTGCTTGCCTTGCTGCTATGATAAGCATCAGGGGAGGAAAAAAATCAGCTCCTTACAGAGGAGAAACTGTGTCATACCCACCTTTTAAAAGTGAGTCTTCCAGGATCAAAGCAGAACACAGTAAAAGCTTTAGAAAAAGTGTGCTGTTTTACATCAGGGCTGAATTTAGCTCCACATCTTTGGCTAAGACTTTAAAAGGTAGCAAAAGAGAATGAAAAACAAGGACAACACAAGGTCATTATGATGGAATGAAAATAACTGATGAAAGCTTGCCTTTTTTTTCTTCAATTGTTCAAAATTGTTGTTTAATTATTTAAAATGCTAATTTTACCTAAATGGCAAGAAACAAGGAGTATAATAAGGCAATGGCTCTGCAGAACTGTGTGTTTGAGCAGAGACAGGACAAACTGTCAAGAAAATCAGCAAAACAAACAGAAAGGAATCATTAAACCAGCTGACTGCCTTAACTGTGGCTTCACACACTTCTGCCCTAGATAATCACTCCTAGATGGGTTATTTTCCATTTGTCCCAGTGGCAGTGTATTTGGATGGTTAATTTCTTGGCAAATATCTTAAAAATACTCTGGGGAACTGCTTATTTCTATCACAAATTCCAACCTCTATAGTATCAGCAGCACACCAAACAAATTACTGCGTCCCAGGATATGGACTTACGCTTGACCACTTGATGCCAGTTGACACTTGTTAAAGCACTCAGTAGGTCTCCAATGACCTATTGTATGTCCTGAAAGGCATTCCTGCTGACAGTCAGTCTGCATTTCGTCCCACTGCTAAAAGGGATGGGCAAAGTATGGTTTATTTACCGTAGAGATGTTCCCTCACTTTCACATGTTCCTAGAATAAATAGCATATCAGTACTTCTTAACATGAAATATTTGGACTTGACTATTTCTTTTCATTCCACTTGAATTTTCATTCAGGCCTGGAAATGCCAAACCTCAGCTTAGTCTCATGAGCAGCTGTGAGTGGAATCAGAAGCAACACTGCTTGAAACCTCACAAAGGCAAAAGCCAGTTTTCTGAGATTTGCAGTTCAATAGTTTCATGCTAAAGAAACTTAAAAAAGCACCCCTGAGCATAAGTGGCAATGCAGCCGAGAAAAACAGCACAACTCCCCACCAAAACCTAAACGAGCAAGTCTCTTACTGAATGTCCTGCTTGTAGAGCTGGAGACAAGCCTTGGACTGCTTGTGGAAATTTTCCTGCAGTCTTTCTGCTGTCTCCCCTAAACTCCAAGCTTGCTTATGAGGTTTTCAACACTTACAAGAACATTATGAAAAACAAAAACAGGGAAGAAATTCTTTTCTTGTATTACTTGGTTGTAAATACTAGTCAAGGCTAATATTGACTTGTCCAGACTGTTCTCACAGATCCCTGTTAGTGCAATATCCCTCACTTTCAGAACTGGTTGCAGTCAGAGTAACATTCATCCTAAAACATCCAGAGATTCCTCAGTCTTTTTCTAGTCATCCTCTTCCTTCTACTGTAAAATTAGGTCTTAAAGGAACAGTATTTATCTTCAATATAAATTATATAAACTGCACAGGTGCTTGAAAGCTGTTTCCATGACCCTTGTGGGGTCTTCACTGCTATAGCGCCTTCATGACTGTAAAGCACTGTAAGACTCCTGTAACATGGCAAGTGACTGAAAGAACTTGTAGAGGCACTTGTGTATCTTTGGCCATATCACCTCCTTGTTTCTTTGCGTAATCTTTGTCTAATTTGCATGTTCTAGACCTAACTGCATATGGTTGCTTGCTGACTGGTTTGGCCTCATGGCAATACCTTTCAATAGGTTCTGCTCCCATCAAAGACAGAATAACAATCTAAACACAGAACAGTCCTATTCTGAAGAGACAGTAGAGAAATCAGATAAATACACCTTGAGTTGCAGAACACTTAGCACCAACACATGGAAAAGAGAAATGAACTCCAGTTCACTTGCAGACACATCCTACTGCCTTGGCGCAGTTAGTCAGACAGCCAGAGCAGAACTATGACAGAGCATAAATCAGATCTTAATCATTTCATCCCTTTTTTTGGAGGAACACAGCTGGTAGGATCAGAGCACACCAACTGGGACGTGTCATTTGATCACTTTTATTTCCTAAAGCTTGAGGTTTAAAGGGAACCTTAGACCATTGGATATGTCTGAGTTAGTAAATTCTTTAACACTGAGGCCAACCAAGGAGGAGCAGCCCACATCCACACTATTACCCTGTCCTCTAAAACAGGAAGACCATGTCTAAAGTGCTTATTTGTAGTGGTTCCCAGCCTGTGCCACCTCAAGACCTTGAGGATGAGTGTCATTTGCCATGAGCCAAAGGCACCTTGTTTTAATACAGAACAGATCACGTTCCAGTACACAAATAATAACATGGGAATAACCTCCAAGACCTTTCCTACCTACCACGTGCCATTATATTTCAACCAGAAACAAAATACTAATTACCATTTTTTAGAGTCTAATTGGTTTTCCTTTCACTTTACTGCTTGAGGTCTTTAAGGTAGTCACAGCATTGCATTTTATTCACTCTTAAATACCATGGACTCTTTACCCAATTTTCTATATCTTTTGGGATGCAGAACTCTGTACAGTAAGTACCAGCTTATTATCAGTCCAACCAAAATTGGTTCCAAGAGGAAAAAACAACTTCTATTCATTATATGCCTTTTTAAAAAACACATTCCCCTTTCTGTGGCATTGCATTGAAATTTGTATTTAGTTGCTCACACTCTGACCACTATGTAGGATTCACAAACAGGAGGGGATAGAAGAACAAGTTTAATAATGAAGAAACATCAGAGATGATACCTAATCATTTTTACTCTGTCTTCAGAAAGAAACCATAGAATGCAATCCATTGGTTATAGCACCAATCTTCCATTACCCTGCCCAGGATGGATAAGTGATGGGTCAGCTTGCTTCTACGACTGTAATCCTGAGCACTGGCAAAACATTAACAATCTTCCCAACTTCTGGAACTTTGTCATTATTCCAATATGCAAGAACATCCTATTTTGGGGTCTCTTTTCTGCTGACTAAAGACCAAAATATCATTGCTTTTGTGTATGCCAAACAACAGATGTTTTCCCTCATCTCTGTCCCGTAACAGAGCTATGCCACTATGTCGCTCTTGATAAAAAAAATAAAATACATTTTTAACTTTCTTATTGTCCTTTCACATGTTTTTGTCCTGGATGCTTTAGTGGCTGTTATCAACTTTCTATACTTCATAACTTCTGAACTGTATCAATTGTTGTTAGTGTCCCTTTTCCTATTCATTATAAATTGCTTTTTTATTTCTAATCTCTGCTTTCATTTCAACACTGAACCAGAAAAGGCTTTTAGGCTTTTTTTCTTGGCTGTAGAGTCATGGATTTTTGGACTATCTAATGTACCCATACTTTATGAGAACCTTCAATTTTCAGCCACACTTCTCATGCTCTTATGTCTTTGTAGAAATTCTATCACATTCTTCCCCTTTTTGCTGTACATAAAGTTTGCAACAGTTTTTAGTGGTTTTCCTTCCATGATCCTTTCTTGTGGATAAATAGCTTCAAGTTTAGAGTGGTTGCTCTGAAGATGTTATTTTTTTGTTCTCAGAATAACCTGACTAGCACCACTAGTTCCTCTTACCCATCTGCAGTGAAGAGCCACCAGCTCAGTGCCTGCACTGCCCTTCTGCCACCAGAATTATCTGAATTACTGCCAAGCTGTTACAGACCCCCACCGACTAACTAAGATCGGGTTAATTCAGGTCTGTCTGTAAGCACATACACATGTGGCAATACTCTGTCAATGTCCTACCTTTAAAATAAAGCACGTCATGCTAGAGCCAAGCTTGAATCACTGATAAAGAGTAAACTCTTTCTGCATTTTTAGTAATTGTGGATACCATGGAGTCATAGAATGGTCTGGGTTGGAAGGGACATAGAATTATCACAGCATCATAGAACAGCTCGCGTAGGTAGGGACCTTAAGGATCATCTAGTTCCAACCCCACTGCCACAGGAAGGGAATATCCAGCAACACTATCTCTAATTCAAGTTAGAGAAGATTCCAGAGGAAAATTGGGTTCTTTGGAGCTCAGGATGGGTTATGTTTCCAAACATCTCCTTGCTCTGCAAGAAGACAGAGTCTGGGTTTGAGCACCTGTGAGCAGCCGTGTTGATGGAGAGAATCCTGAAATCCAGACCTGAATTTTGAATCCTGAGACCTTCAATTTTGAAGTCACTTAGAGGAAAATGGACAATTATTGATTTTATGAGGCCTTTGGGAAAAGTTCAAAAAATGTGAGGTTGTATTTGAAAATTGTTTGCAAACAGAAAAAGGTGCCTTAAATTGCCTCTTCAGTTCACAGAAATAATAGGCTTCAGAGTTAGGAAGCTAGGAGCTTTCGAAGATGTCACTGAAAAAAATAATGGAAAATGCTCAAAATCTTGGTACATCCTTGTAGCTCAGAGTGCAGTATATGCCTATTGTCACTTCTATGCACTAATTACAGTGAATGAAAAAGGGCAACAATAAATAAAAAAACAGATGGGGAAATGTCATCCAGTTAATTCAATTCCGTATCCTTCTAATTCACAGCAAACACTTTATTTCTGCCTCACAATAGCTAGCGCTACAACACATTTTATATGCTGGGAGTTTTTACAGCAGAGGGAGTTCTTACATTACATCTTTTCCTGATGTTTTCTGCCACAGATTTTCATTCCCCTATAGAAGAGGATGTGTAGCACACACACACGAGCCTGGAGAAGCAGGCTAACTTTATTGACTTCTCAACTTAGACAGTACAAACTTTACAGGTGCATGTTCATGACTGATGTTACTACAGCCTCATCTTACATCTTGAACACCCAATATAGGACAGAAGTGAAATACTTAGCACAGAATCTACTCCCTTGAGTCTGCTTAAGATTCACAAGGGACTGATTCCAAAGTGTTCAGCAGCCAAGTATTCTGTACCCATCATGTTCTGACTGTTGGACTTAATAAACTAAATAACTTCATCTTGTTATCTTGTTTTGGATAACATCACCTCACAGCTTTTTAAATGAAAGACATACAAAGTTACCAAACTTCTCATATTTTCTGTATAACACCCCCAAGCCTTTCATCATTGCCCAAACTCCAAACCTCACAGCTGATTGCCATGATTTACTAAAAGCTGCTGTGACACTGGGTGGGATGACATATGCAGGAGCACAATCACCCCTTCATCACAATAACACAGGGCATCAATCTCAGCCTCCTTCCACCTGCTCCATCTGCCTTGTTTTACTCCTATTTCAACTGGACTATCTACCAAAAAGGAACAGGATAGATGAAGAATCCAAACCAGCTTTCATCCCACACAGATATTGTTTTTACTCATGGACAATGTGCCAAGTCTTAGATAGGACGGGAAAGGGGAGTCAAGTTCCAGCCTTTCTGCTGCAGCTCACACAGACTCCTGTACACCTTGCCCTGCTCTAGAGCTGATAGTCACGGCTTTGTGGACCATTAGCATTTATGCACTGCTCTGACAGGCTGTCAAGGGCTTCCTGAGTGAGAGCCAGAAAAGGTAAATGAGGATTTTCAAAAATCAGGAACTCAGCCTAAGTCGAATGGAATTTCCCAGATCAAGTAAAAGATCCCAGTTTAGCTTGGCAACTTCATCCCTGATGAATTTGAAACATTTGCTGCAAAAAACCAGACACACTTAGGTGGAGGATTTCTTTTTTTGTTTTGTTTTTTTTTTTTCCAAGGAAGTTGTCCATATCAGACATACACACTTTAGTACTAAAAGACATGTTGAACTGCAGACACTCAGTTCCATGCAGTTCAGAAGATGCACCCAGTTGCCTATAGATAATTAACACAATAGCAGCCTTTTCAGGTTAGCAAAAGTAGTAGGAGCGATAAGTATCTTTTTGGTGTCAGAACTCTGGTTTACATGTATGCACAAGGAAAACTACAAAAATGCAGCTAAACCAAAATCTTTATTATCCTCATAGAATTCAACAACAGTCATTTTAGAGCGCTGTTCCAGCATCTGAGAGTTCACAATCATGAAGGAGTGGAGGGCAGTAACACATCTGCTGGAGTTAAGTACTGGGAAAGATACACACTTGGCCAGGACAGAAAATGGCTCTATGCAAGCAGCAAAAGCAGAAAATGTTTCAATTAAATTCTTATACTCTCAAATTCTAACCAGCATGACCCATCTTCCTTTCAAAAATGTTCTAATGGGATGTTCTGGAGAGAAACATCATGTGCTTTGCTTCACTGTGTGCAGCAAATACTGCATTTTCTTTGCCTACCTCGAGAGAAATGGAAAACAAAACATATTTTGGAAGTTGTGGAGGGTATTTTTAATTTCCTACCTTCCTCAGGAAAAAAAAAGTGATAGGTATTGAGATGTAGAATTTAAAATATTCCAGGGGTCAGAAGTCCTGTTAAAAAGAACTACCAACAAGAAAAACATATTTGAAACCATTTTGAGCAAGAAGCTTCCCTACTTTGTTTCTCCAAAATATCTCATTTCTTCTGTCCTCAAGCCTTATAAATTTTGGCCTTGGATCAAGCAAAGCAGCACTGCAGATCTACTAGCTTATGATCCAGTAAAAAAATCGACTCCCAAGATCCCTCCAAAATTACTTCCTCACTCTCCAATTCCCTTTTCGATGCCAAGAGTAGATTATATTTAGCACAGGTTCCATTAAAAATTGCCTGTCTTTAAACAAGGTGCTGGTTTTTATTCTTTCTGTCTTCAGTTATATAAGACTTCGCTGCTGCCTTCACTATGATAACACTCCAACAGTCTAAAAAATACATTTCAGGTGTTCAACATGAAGGAGGTTGTGTGAGTTTAACCTTCCTTGGGATCCTTGTGAGCTTTTTGTATTTAATACTTGTTTTATCTGAAGCCTGTGGAGGTTCTAAAATATTAGAAGACACACTTTCTGAGAACTACCTTTCTAGTAGCCTGAAGATATAGCCTTGATGTTGGGCAACAAAGTTATTCTCTGTAATCCCCTTGATGTTGTAAATGAAAAAGAGGATGGTGCTAACATCATCTGAACTTTGGGCAAACCATTTGCTCAAAAGCACCATCAAAGAACCAAGCCCTGCCAAAAAAAGAAAAAAAAAAAAACTTAAAAAAAATTCCCAAAGCATACACAAAATGAAATTGGTGCAAATTAACTTCATTGTATTTGGAGACCCATACAAAACAAAACCCACCACAGTCTATAAAGGAAAGTCAGAGAAGACAAGGATTGAAGTTGTAGCTTCACAGTAGCTATCTTTTAACAGCTTTCCTTTTTCCAACACTTTAACCTAAAAAAAAACTTCCCATTGTTATGCCCCTATTCAACCTCCATTCGAAGTCATTCACTATGCATTAATTACTGCTTTCTTCAATGCACTGGGAAGCTCCCAAACATGCTCCTGTTTTCAAAGAGGCACACTTCCATGGCTCAGCTTTTTATATGCAGAGCATGCTGAATTTTTTTCCTCTGCATACTTTGAGATTCCCCTAAGTTTTGCATACTGTAACTGTTCAGAAAGGGAGGGGTGAAAAGACAAAAGGCAGATTTCATGCTTCCAGAACAGTTGTTTGCATCTCTTTCATTTTTCTTTCCAGCTGTGAGAGGCAGCAGAAGGTTCTTTAGCAGGTGTCCTGCCTGCCCTATGGTAATTTTTAACTTTCCTTCACTTTCTTTTATGTCTGTTGCATTCGTAGAGATATTTTCTCCCCTCCCAGTGCTTTATTGCTGTTTTTCCTTTCTTTTTTTTCCTTTTAAAAAAAATTTGAATTTCCCCTATTATGTCATTATGTTCAGCTGTGAACTTAGATTATAAAAGTGAGAAGGGATAAATGTTCAGAAGTCCTGATATATAAATTAAATCTCAGCTGTTTCCTATTCATTCCAGACTTTCATCACTTCTAAATCACACAAGTGCCACACAGACACAACTGACAACATGTCAGACAAAACAATCTCTGATATCAAACCCCAGCATCCATACCCTAATCTTAAATCATGTAACCTCTCTCCTGTCAGCCTGCCCCAGGCTCTGCATATCAGCAGTTGTAAGGACTCCCATGGGCTCAATGTGTGAATGAAATTAAACATTCACATAAGTCTTTGCAAGGTTACACAAAAAGAAGTAGTTATTATTTAAATGATCAAAAGTATATTTTTCTTCAAAGAAGAAGAAGTCTTTTCTGGGACAAACCTGATTTTGATTCCCTGTATTGATTTTGCTTTTACTTGCAAAGACTCTACTGTTAAGAAAATATTATGAAAACAAAAGTAGGATAAAGGAAATAGGAGAATATTAAGTGAAGCACAGAGAATATGTACCTTTTGTAGAAATTCAAACACCTCCATAAGAGGGAGTTGTTTTCAGATTTTAAAGAAGAAACTGCAAAGCACAGGCCTGCATGTTTCCTATGCAACATGCTCCATTCTTACTTTGCAAACATACAATATTCATCAACACTCAAAAGGCATTTTGATAAAAAACTTAGAGAATTTTTTAGACCAATTCTGCACATTTTATTCTACAAACTAAACAACAGATGATTTCAAGCTAAAAAGGATGGTTACTGATGTTATCAAGGTTAAAAAGTTGCTGCCATCTCCATAATGTCATGGTCATGGTAGTTTGAATAATCACATCACAATGCAAATGCTCCTGTCCTCGTCCTGTACAAAAGGCCTCATTCACTGAAAATCATGCAGGGGATTTTTAATAAATACTGATCCATTTTAATAATTTTTGGCATTGCTGCTACAGCCAGTAAGCATTGTAAGAATAACATAACCTCCTCCAAATGATTGCAAGTTAATACCAAGGATTATCTTATCTGACAATTATTCAATATAAAAATAAGCATCTAATATAATACAGTGTCTTTGCAACAGAAAGAGGTTTTTTTTTAAAAGGGTAAAATTCATGGTACCTTCCTGCCTTTTTAAGGTTAAAAAAAAAAGGAGGAAGTAAACCAGGATTTTTAAACTGCATAACTCTGGCATTACTAATTTTAAAATCAAATCAAATTTTCATTTTATTTTTGTGAAATTTTACAATGGTAACCTGCTGCTTAAAAAAATCTTTCCTACCTTTTTCCTGCAGTAAAAGTAGCATCCCAGAAAGAATAGATCAGGAAGTAGGTGGCAAGAGAGGTCTCATAAGTGAAAAGTTGTTTACTTGCTGAAAAGGAGAGTTAAAAAAAAAAGAAAAAAAGAAAGCTCTAGTTCAATCAACACAGTTCAAATACAAGAGTATTTCTAATCTTGAAATACTTACAACTATTTTAATTACTGCTTTATAATGGTATCTTGAGAGAAATATAGGTATAAAATTATTTTTTCATTGTCTCACTGATTATTTTTCAGTAGTTTAATAGACACATTTCTAAAATGGTATTTTCTAAAGTAATTTAAGTGCATTTTGAACTGCAAACCCCAGTCCTTCTACATAGAAATACTGGAGAATGCCTTACCCCCTTTTTTAAATATGCCCAAAAGTTTTCATGTTGATTTGCTTCCCCTGCTAGAAATGTGAGCTCACAGCAAGCTACTGGGTTTGGATTTAGAATGGGTGAAGCTGAGATGATTCACTGCCAATGGTGCTCATGCCCCTCCTGCAGGATCAGGCCACAGGATGAACCCACATCCCATCTGCACGTGATTGTAGGGGCATCACTTCTGAGTGCACCATCTGCAAGCAACTGTGAGAACTGCAGGGCTAATCCCTTGAAAACAGTTAAACATACAGGTCAGGGCTTGCAAAATCCCAATCTAGTTCTGTATCTGCTTCTATCAGACTATACAAATTATATTTTAGGGTGAGCACAACAGATTTAAAATCGCTACAAGGCCAGGCTCTTTGTTTCACGATTACACAGTACTGAACACAAAAGCTTTCTGATTCATAGCTGGAGTTTCTGAGTGTTACAGTAACATAAACAATTTGTATTATTTCATAATTCCAGGATGTCTTCCATGTCTGAGGAAATCCTTCAGTTGCTGATTGACACACAGCAAGACCCTGATCCAGGACAGGATCCACTGTGTGATCCAGTTTCTCAGATCTGCTCTTCCAGCATTGTGAATTGACAAATAAGATGCACCAGCTCAGACGCATGTTTGGTTTGACACGGTGTGGCCATTCTGACACACCCATGGTCTGACTTTGCTGTTCACTGAGTGTATCTTACAATATTTAATAGCCTGAAGAATGCCACTGCTATTAGTTGAATGAGAACTGCTGAGCATAGAAGAGAAAAACCCCATGCACTTCTACCATGGGATGTTTTATCTCATTTATTGTTACATTTTCCCATAATAGCTCAACCCTAAACACACATTTGTTTACAAGAAACCCTGTCCAAGCTTCTGAGCTTCAGTAAGATGTTCAATTTTACCACAGTTTCTGAACAAGTGCCATTCTACTACAGCCACAACTAGTGAACACAATTTCAACCTTCATTTTAAAAGTCCAGTTTTCCAAGAAAATCTTGAAAAACCAGATGATCCCACAGACTATAATCACAGTAGAAAGAAAAAAATGCTCTAAAATAAAAGCATATACTATTTTAAGCCATTATAGAGACACAGAGTCCCACTGAAGGATATTTTAGCCCTTGGACCTGGCAGTCCTGTAGGCAGAAGTGACTCACAGCCAGGAGGTGAAACAGGTGATTTCTGGTTGTGGGGGAAACACTCAGCAGACAATAAGTGTCCCTAAGCCACATGTTGAAAGAAATATCAGATTTCTGACAGTTCCAGAGCTCCAACAGACTTCTGCAGGAGCAAAGCTGGGTGCACATACTGACAAGGTCAGGACTGAATGTTGAAAGGGATAACAAGGAACACGTGAATTTGAAAAGTCAATCATACAAGTTACATGAAGCCCAAACTCCCTCGTTTCCACCTTCATTTTAACTTCAGTGTTTTTCTGACAGCTTGTAGTAGGTCCTGAAGTGTTTTTTAAATCAAAAGAACATATAACCAGAAACAATTTATGTTATTTAACTTCTTAAACCAAACAAAGCAAGACTACACTCCCATTATAAATACAAAACATACATTAAAAAATAAGTGTGTGGGGAACCTTTCTTATGGGAACAAGACAATAGGTACAGACAGCCTTTCACTACCATTTGCCACTAATGCACAGTTTCACAAATTACAGAGCACCACAGAACACACTCCAAGCTGCATGGAGCAAACACCTCTCATGGGGAGGTACCAAAGGGCCTATTAAAACTGAATGTTTAACTAATTTGGAAAACAGATCTATATTTATGTTTTGGTCTGGAAGGTAAAAAGGCTTCTGCTGTTTTCATTTCACATTTGACTTTAAAGTTGTGTGGTGTTGGTAATTAGGGAATATTGTGAATCTGATTGTGCATTTGGCTACAAATAAATTTAAAATAGTAAAGAAAGTAAATGGGAAAATCTGCTACCTTATGTAGAGCCAGAAGAACAGCCCTGCACTACAGCTGTTCCGGAGCACTGTGCCAATCAATGCCCACCCAAGAGCAATGCTGGATACTTTGGCCATTTGCTACCATGCAACAAGACATGTAGTTGGATAGTAGCAAGTAGGCAAAATATCCATTAACCCAAACAGGATAGTGGCATTTTCTGCATAATAAAGTGGACTATTTGGGCTGCAATTCTTTGATGAGCACAGAGAAGAAAAATTGCTATAAAAATCTGCAATCTAATCATCACCAGTTAAAAAGACCCTTCTTATTCTCCCTCTCCAGGTACACTGTAACCATTCCCTTTCTCTGCATGGACACTCCAATCTTTTTAAACCAGCTGTTTCTGGAGGACACAAGGTCTGATTTTCTGCTGAAGTGAACTTCCAGGCTCTCACCTGTGTTTTATGGACACAGGCCATCTTTGCAGAATTGAGAAAAGGTCCCTTTTTAAATTATCAAGAAGAATTTTTGCCTGGGAAGATCAAGAAAAGCTTGAAGCTTCCTCTTCAGATGACAAAATTTGCAATTTCCACGTGAACCTTGGCAGTCGAGGATCACCTCTGTGAACACTATGCACAGAAAGGAGTTGGCTTCTGACCCCTGGGCCTCCCATGCAGCACTTAAACTAACAGCATTATACTTGGCAATTCTTAGGGGTAGTGTTTGTTTGCTACTTCCCCTCTGAATTGCTGCTGTTTGCTCTGCTGAAACCTCTTTTTTGTTGATGCTGTTGTAGTGCAAGCAGATGGTGATGTAGGCATTTACACACAGCAACAAGATTCAAAACACAGCCATCACTTGCTAATAATCATGCCAAATATTAAAAGCACTGATGCACAATATCTTAATGCATATATTTACAGGTATAAAATAAAAAGCCAAGGACTAAAATAGTATAGATCATTAAGAGAGAAACACAAGTTAATTTTTTCAGTGCAGTCTTGTAGCTAGTTCACAAGACTAGAAGTTAAGAGGATAGAGGGTAGACCTCTGCTGCTGAACTTTTATTCCTGTTTCCTTTAAAACCACAAGCACTGGCCTGAACTAAAAGTACCAAAGCTGCAGGGAAGATAATATTCTAGGCTAGGAACTGTAAATCTTTGGATTGTTCCACTAAATCAGCACCTTCAGCCTCTCACACTGAAAGCCTTTGGGGCAGCCACTCTTTGGGGCAGCCACTCTTTGGGGCAGGCTGCCTTTTCAGTGTCCAGCCCAGTGCTCTGATATTTTTTCATCACTTCTTGGTGCTGTTGTAATGTATTGAAATATACTCTTTTCAGTGTTTATACTGAAAATAAAAATAACCTTGGCAGCAGTACCTTAACTGTGAATGTATTATCACTCCTTTTCAGCTTAAATACTTCACTGGCAGTACACACACTAGCATTTAAGGTCAAGAGTATTCTTTTGAAACAAAACTCCTGAGTATTCTTTTGAAACAAAACTCCTGATGTCCTCATTTGCTGTGCTTTAGTTTCCAACAGGTTGACCTTAGTGCACACAAACCTTCTTTCACACGAAATTGAACGGGAAGGGGTGGTCCATGATTACACCTAATTCCATTTCTAATTTCTTATTCTTATTTACCACACTGTTAATGGAAATTTATATAAATATGGCCAGGCTGGAGGGAGCTTTGAAACAAAATCTACTCCAAAATACACAGTGTGGATGTCAGGTATCGGAGCACCAACCACCCTCATATTGCTGTGGTAGATACAACCTGTAGCATTTGGATTTCACAGTCCCAGAAGTACCTCCCAGGTTTTATTGAATCAACTTATAACTAGTGACCTACAATTGCCCCTCAGCATACAGACAGGAAAGAAGGCAAATGTGCTGAAGATTTGCTCATTGTTATGAAGGAAACCATGAACTTTTACCTTCTTTTTAATCTTCTTTAGAAATTCTCACTTTACAATCATACCTACAATCATACCTTTTTTAGCAATTAAATCAAACAAGAATAAGTAAACCACTATATTTAAACAAAGGTAGGGAGGAGTTTGAATGCCACATTTGTACCTTTAATCCATCTTTTCATCTTGTACTACTATCTCCAGCACTACTGTGTCCTCATCACCACAAGGTCTCAACTTCCTTCTGTATTTAGCATACATCTCTTCTCATGTGAAACAGGTTAGTGCACTATTCCCCCCATTTTTTTTACAGAAAAGAAACAGACACAAAGATGAATCCATATGATTGAAGTTCATACGGCATTTGGTGACAAAGCAGGAATTCAATCCAAATACCTGCAATTAACAACCATCAAATTCTATTGAATTTGTAGTTTCCAGGCTTAATTTCTGCTGGAGTACTTAAATATTTAACTCTCAAGATGTTTATACACCAAATGCATTGATTTCTAAAAACATAAATGCTTTCTTTCTGTACTGAAGATATTGCACTTTATTTCATGCTTTATTATTTGAAATATCTGCAGAACACACAAAATGTTCTATAAGTCTCAGTGCACTTCTGCATAGCAAAAAGAAGCTCTCAGCACATACATAGATGTAGATTTGTTATTGTGGTCAATTACATGAGTATTAAGAGAATTGAGAGTAAACACTCATCTAGTGTTAATTGCGACTGATTAAGGAGTAGAAGGCACAAACAAACCCTGAGTCTGACTGTGCTAATTGTGTGCTTATTTTCACCTGTAACCCATTACTACTTTTTCTGTCATTAAGGAGGAAAACTCCCTGAATAAATGAGAACAATTTCCATGCCCTGAATTAGAAGAGCCGACAAAGTGAACACTATATGCCACAAGCATAGCCAAATACTAAAAAGGCTTTAAAAGTGTGGGATGGGAAAATGCACCATGATGTAATGATCACAGAGAATGACAATACAGACCCATCCAAGTGACATGTAATCACTGTCCTCTGTCAAAAATAAGGACCATTTAACTCAGAGTGTTAATAGTGTTTCTGTTCTAGATCAAAAAGTCAAGTAAAACCTCTTGCTTATGGAGCAAAAGGATTTACTAAAAAAACCTGTGCCTAAAATAAACCAAACCCAAGAACATATGTCCTATGTGATCTGGTTATACTTTTGTTGGAGTTTTAGCTATTGATCCCAATTATGTATGCAATCTGAAAGACAAAATACCACCTATGCCATCAGTACAATTAACCTGCTGAGAGAAGGGCCAGACACAGCAGTTCTTCCTGCAGCTGGTTTTTTAAGAGGGTTTTGTTGTTACTGCTGGGATAACCAATAGCAATACAGAGTATGCGTCATGCTACTGGAGCCTTTAAGTCAGTTTTGAGAAGAATCAAATCTCTTGAAGGCCAAAAGATACCATTTTGTGGGAGAAAGTCTATACACCACAGACTATATAATTGTGCCCTGTTAATCCTGTACTGAGACCAATACCTCACACATCTTCCCCAGACGGAAAATCCAGTCTTCTCTTGGGAGCTGATGCCAACAGTTAACTGCTCATGCAACTAAAAAAAAAACAAGCCTTGTTTCTGACTCATTTTTGTCCCACTACAACTTTTCTCTGCTTATTTTCGTAACAAAGTTTCTTGCTGAATAGTCCAAACCTGAAGCATTCCCAGAACATTAAGTATTACTTGGACTACAAACAAGTGTCTGCTGCTTTTATCTACCTGACACACTTTTTGTATGATCTGCACATTATAAAGTCTCATTAAGTGTTGCACTCCAGTTGGGGTTTGACACAGAGATCCTTTCAGCCAAGCTCTAATATGCAGTTCTTCCCCCTCCAAAAAGGTGACTACACATCCAATTGCATCTTGATCTTCTTTCTAATAAGCTGAACAGACAGTATCCTGAGGCCAGGGATACTTTGATAGGGTTTTTTCTGTGCTCTCTCCTCTGCTTTCAAGAACCCAGACATTAAAACCTGCACTCATACAGTATCTGCCCAACACCATATATCGTAACATATTTCTCTAAAATAGTTCAGCAATTCATCTTCCATATTGTGCTTTCAAATATTACTTCCTGAGCCTGTCTCTGCAAAACAGTTTTGTCACTGTCTTCATAACTGATTGATTAGGGGGAAACTTCATTCCCTCTTTTAGTTATACTTTTTTTTTTGCCTTGAACTTTATGGCTGTTTTGTTTGTATCTATTTGTTGAAGCCTCTGTATAGAAAAGATTAATTTACTCAGCATTCCGGCATTAGCAAAAGTTCTTTTCTTTGTGCATAGATAACTTCTGTATCCCCTGCCATCAACCTCAGCTTCTTAGAATACTTCTTATCCAAATATGACTGAAATCCATAAATGTGCATTCAAAAAAAAAAAGTTTAAACATTTTTTCCTCCACACCTTTTTGGTGACTCTCATTTGAAGTAAAAGAAAACTCCTGAGTATTTTCTGGTTGCCCTTAAAACATTTTTTTTCTTTGCAGGTTATTTGACATGAAGGTTTCTTCACAATCCAAGCTGCTTTGTATTGCTTTCAAGATATGATGGCTGGGATGTCTATTCAGAAAACCAATTGGTTTACTGAAACAAAACACTGTAATTTCCACATTTTCTAGTACAGCAGTTTAAATTCTCCTTTGTCTGTTAAGTTGCATGAGTCCAACCAAATTAAATGAAACAACTACTCAGAACCACTGTGATATAAAATATAGAACAAGTAATTTATGTCACCAGTGCTTAAGTCCAGAGAAATTTTGCAGAAAAGATACCATGCTAACCAGTACTTTAACTATAAAATCCCCTTTGTTAAGGTCTTGACTTAAAATTAGGTCATTAATTACCTATCAGTGAAACCCTTTCCCAAGAATTTCATGTTCTGAGGGTAACTTGGAGCTGCTTTCCTGTTTATACATCAGTATCACAATTATTCACCTGCTATTCACAGTCTCCAAAAGAGAAATGAGGATGTGGTAAATTTGTTATAGTTATGTGTACAAAACTTGAAACACTGTCACTTATGGGCCAATAAAAGTCAGTGTCCAGTGAGACTCAAAGACTTGCCTCACTGGCATCTCCAAAATTCTCCAAGGATTCAGACCTGTGCATCAGTACTTGTCCTGGAGGGCTATATTTTAATTCATGACAAAATGCAATGACTGCAAAAAACTATCAAATAGACAGAATGATCAAATCCTGGTGTCACAGGTCTAAGAAGTGTGGAATACTGCTCATACCATTGCTGGCCAAGGCCATGCTCTCTTTGCAACAGCCCAGGTAAAGCCATCAAAGTGTGTGCCAGCTACTTTTTGTTCATTTTAGAGTTAGATGTAGAGGTCAGGATTGAAAAAAAATCCAGTTTTAAAAAGCTAAAAAAAAAGTCTTCTCATTACCCTTATTTCTTTTTTTTCCTCCCATTCAGTTCCACAGCTCTCTGACAAGCAACACTTTTCAGCCAAGGCAATAGTTTGATGAAGTCTGTAATGCAACCCACTAGCACCACTTCTTGCATCCTTGCAGTAGCCAACAAACACAATCACCAGGAAATACAGATACCTAAAATCCCTTCATCTTTGCTAACTCAGAGTACCCACTCCCACGTTAGCCCAACAGAGCCCTGTTGTAGTTTGAGGAAGGAGCCTGGTAAAGCTGTCCATTTTCCATCATAAACTGAACTTTGCCATTAAATTGAGTACTTTAGATACAGTATCTGTTTCTAAATATGCAAAACACATCATTACACAATTTATGTAAAGGCCTAATACATAAATTTCCTGGTGCTCCTGATTGTTGTGAGACATCTTGTCTCTCACATTCTGGTTCTGCAGGAAAAGAGAGGAAGGGGTAGAAATGTACAGGTCCAAAACTCTATGTCCTCATACTGAACCTTGGCTCCCTGCTTCTGTCTTCTCCCAAGTCAGCTTCCAGGGGGATTCTGTAAGAGCCACACCCCAAGGGTGTGGGGCCAAAGATGCCAGGCAGAGGAGGCTGTTCACTTTGCTACTGCTTATTCCCTATCCAGGAGTTACTAAGGTTTTTGGAAAAAGGTCATCCCTCTTGGGAAATCATCATCATCATGGCTAGGCTTGGCAAATGAAGATTTGGGAAGGGCTCTCCCCACGTGGGTGTGTCCTTTGAGCCTGCGCAGTGGATGTTTTAGGTGAGGGACAGCGTGCCCAGAACTGGCCCCACCATTTGCTCCTCAGGTTCATCTGCCACAGCCAAGCGAGCCTGGATGGTGAGAGTGAAGTCCTCAGGACTAGAACCTACAGCACCCAGTTGGTATTCCCAGGAGGTCTCCCATCCAAGTACTATCCAAGTACCATCCAAGGGGCTGGGCCTGCTTAGTTCTGAGATCTGACAGGGTCGGGTGTCAGGGTGGCTGTAGATTCCTTGGGAAATACCATCAACAATTTATACCTACAAAAGTCTGGTGTAGCTCTATAAATATTACAATATGGGGCAAGACGTACTCACAACATAAATTGGATGCAGAGGCTCAAAACCTATTTTCCCACGGCAATGAAAACATCTATTTTAATCTCCTTGGAGCTTGAGGCTGAAAGACACTGGCCAGAAGCAAATATGCATGTGGATGTGAACACACATACAGACACATTTATTTTCATGAACCACAAGTATGAAAGAAGTAGTCTCAGCTTTGCATAATTCTGTCTGTCAAGAGACTGTAGTAAATCCATCTTATCACAGGTCTTTTATGCAATTAGACAATTAACATTCCCTCATAGGAGAGTGTTTTGTTTTTCACAGATTTAGTTGTGTATATATATACAGATCTAAAAGAATGCAAATAGACTTAAAAGTCTAAATGTGTGTGAGACTGAAATAGTTCCATGAAATGGGGCCAAACTTTCAAATTCATAGCTTGGAACTGGGCTGGGATTTGTCATGAACAAAGTATTGTGTTTTCTAGTGAATTCTGGGTAGGTCAGTTCCCTGCTGGTGTGCCCCTGGACTGCAAGGAAAAGATTCTGAACTGGTTTAATGGTCAAAGAAAATTTCAACACTTCGTCCTCTCCTGGTAGGGATTTCTGTACCTACCATTTCAGGCACTTAACTATTCTAGGTAGGAGGCTCTGCTATGAATAATAATACCTACTTAAGCTGATTTGTTCATTAGTGTTTCACGTTTTAATTTAGCCTAGAGGCAAAGAGGAGGGACAAGTGGGTGGAAAAGAGAGTAATATTAACTCTTCCCCCTCCCCCAACCCTACTACTTATCTCCACCCTAGCAATGCCTGAGAGAGGCACAAGCATAGCAGGGCTCACACACACACACACACACACACAATGCCTGGGAACCTTGAACAATGTCCCTTTCTGAACGGTGACATCTCTGCACAAGCAGTCAAGCTCCACTTCTCCTGTCAGAAAAAGCTGATATTCCCCTCACTCAGTACTCAAATGAAACAAGTCAATTATTTGTGTGAGCCTCACAGAATCATCTCCATAACCCTCTCCAGGACCCTCAGGCCAACCCTTGACACAGGAGTGTAATGGTACAGCACCGGAATCAATTACACGTTTGGAAAGAGGGGTGGAAAAAATGACTTTGCAGACCCACTGCAAATTGCTAAGGCTGTCCTCTGGCTCTCACACGGCTCCAATCCAGGAAGTGCCTCTCAGCTCAATTTTCAATTATGTTCTCATCACAATTTACAACAGACAGTGTGTAATTTATGGCAATTACCTCTTCTGACATCCCCCTTTAAAAATTTCAGATAAAGAGACAGACAAAACCTGAAAGTGAGCCAAGCTCACCTGGCCTGCCTGCTGTACTAAGTTGACATTATGGAGAGAAAAAGGTATGCCTGACAAGGCTGTGAAGGAGATACTTTACAGAGTCGTGAATGCATGCTGACAACTAAATCAAGCAGAAGAGGAACATAATTGTTGTGGATGCATTCCTTTATTTGTTAATGCATATATACAATATCATAACAACTGAATATTGTGTAAAGGGTAATAGGGAACACAGTCTGTCATTCTGGGTAAAAGACCTGTGAAAAAATTACTTTAAAGTAAAGTCATCCAAGCTCATTTGGTTACCACTCTGCTGCAAATAAAATACAGGGTTGTTTCCTCCCTCAGCAAGACAAGCAAGTTGTAATAGAAAAAGCAAAAACCCTGAAATAACGTAGGGATTTTTGGAAGGAAAACTAAGTATGTTAAACAGCAAGCAGTCATTTTGCTTTCTGTGACCTAAAATATTTGAATAGTTTTCAGGTGTTATGCAGCTGTCCTTGCAATAACAAAGACATACTGTGGTATTTTTCATTTTCCAAGATCTGAAAGTAAAACTGAAAAAACCCTGTGAAGCAAATCTAATGCAATTTCTGGAATGAAATCTAGAGCTGGTAACAAATATTTTGACAGTTCTACATCTTCATTCTACAAGTATACCTCAAAAAATTGGATCAATTTCACAGCAACTTCATTATTGTTACAGATTTTCCTTTTTTCGACAGCATGAAAACTTCCTATATCTGTATTTTCAAAATAAAGTACTTTTATCTGTGTTTTTACTTCAAAATATTAAAGAAAAGAAGCTTTAATTGAAAAATGTTTTTCCTACAAAGTTCCTTCATCAGGAGTTTTAAACTGAGTATTTCAGCTGTGAAAGCCAAGTTGAAATCTCAAAATCACCTGTGAAAGAGGAACACCAGGAAAGGCTCTGACCCACTGAGACCTCTGGGAGTTTTCCCACCTACTTCAGCTGAGCTAAATTTATACATATACAAACACTTACATATATGTAAAGATTAAAGATAATTTGAAACATTCAGGACAACATCTATTTAAGCTGAAAATTGTTTTACACTGTAATACACATCTGAATTCATAGGCAAAACCCTGAGCTACAGAATTTCTCCTCAATTCCCTGGTAGAAAAAAAAAAATGCTTCTCAGATATTCCTCAAGAACCACAGGGACTACTAAGATTACCTTTTCTAATGAAAGCTGTCTCGGAGCATTTTCAGAGCCCATACTACTGTGTAAACATTATTAAAGCATCTTCAGTAATCTACTGCTTAATTTTAACCACTAGTTATTTTAGAGCAGAATGTTTATTAAATGACAAAGTCTGAATCACATATCTGAAGTAAACTATGAAAGGAGGCAGGTGAGCAAGTGCTTAGAGAAAATCCATAGTGTACTGTAAAGCTGATATTTCACAGAAGAGACAGTTCCTGTGTGTGTAAGGACAGGTTAAAGAAAACATGGGGGTAAACAAACCAGCGATGCATGAAGTTGTAGGCATTTGTTTGGCACTCAGCATCAGGTCAGCAGTCCAGCTGAAAACAAAATCTGGATTTCCTAGCCAGGTATCCACTTGTTTGGTGGAGAGTACAGAGAAATAGTTACAGAATGTGTCATGTTCATTAGACAATGCAGGTACTTACTAGCAGAAAATGAGAAACTGGTGGGATTTTCCAAACTGGGGAAACTCCAGCAAAGAGATTGTAAGTGGAACAAAACAGCTTTAGCTCCAAGGTAACACATTCTTAGGTATGACTTGAAAAGGATAATAAGGCCCTGCATGCTCCCATCTGTTCTTGGGCTCCAGAGAAAGACTATGCAGTTCACAGAAAACCCACAAAATCCAGCACTATTTTACAAAAAGCACTGCGAGGCCTTTGAGTGAGATAAGGTTAAAAACTGACTGCTGAAAAAATGAGTACTGTTCTGAGTTTCTGCTGAAACCAAACAACTCCAAACACTCTCCCTTGTGAGTCAACAAATCATCCACCTAATTCTTGCCATGAGGCTTCAATACCAGCAAAAGAATCTCATGAGACATCATGGATAAAAAAGTGAATTAGACAACAATGAACAAGAGGCACAGGTCAGGCTGCAAACAGGTGAACTTCATCACTTCTGAGTAATAACACATCTCCACAGCTCCTGCCTACCAAATAATACCATCATGGAATTTTTTAGCCCAAGTTTCCATTTTGTGTATCCTGGTAGCCTGACATGTGGCTGTTCCAGAAACCACATTCAGGAAACACCACAAATAAAGCAAAGGTTAGGAACACTGTGCATGGAAAAGTTCAATAGTTTTTCTCCTACCTAAGGATATTGCATTAGTTCAGTGATTCCCCTCAATTTGTAAAATCCTGCAACTCAATTTCTTGCTTTGCTGAAGTGAGTGTAAGCTTTGAGCTCTGCATGACCAGATGTGACTCAAGCCATGGAGCTCATAGAATACAGTCAGAATACACACATCACTATCTCTTCTCACCTTCCATCTACAAGATCACTAGTGGAAATCTGACTTTTTAAAACTCAAAACTCTGAGTTATCACTTAGTATCTGAAGAAATAAGCCTGTCTCTGAAAAAAGATGCAAGAAAGAGAACAAACTACAGGAACCTTTTAATACTCCTCCTTGGATAATGGTCAAGCAAATAAAAAAATATCTTATGAAAATGTGGATCAGGGCAAATAGAACTGCAATTTCACATGAATTGCATCTCCCTTGGAAAAGTAAGGAAAAACTGGCTACACTACAACAAAAAGTAAAGGGGTTCATGCCTGTAAATATAAAGTACTTTCTTAAGGAATAAAAAAAGTTCTAACTGTATCTGCTTTTGCCTTGCTGGCAACAGCAGCAGGAATTGTAACACAGAATCTGGGTAGCCAAAAACACAAGCAGGTCACACTTATGTTATCATGTGAATCAAATGACTGTTTCTAGGAAAGACTGTTCTATAAAATAGCTTTTCTCTTTAGATTGAAAGGGCTTTAAGAGCAGCACTGGCTGAGTGCTCCGATAATGATCCAGTACAACAGGATCCAGAGAGCCGGACTGGAGCCTTGAGGCATGATGACAACATAAATAATCAATGACAGCAATGCATTTTGGATATAGACACATGGGACCCAGTCCACAGCTCACCAAAGTAAATGGAAAGATTCCCATTGTCTTGGGCAATTTATGGGAACCAGAGATAAGTATCAGCCCCTGTTTGAGCTCTACTTCACCACTTGTTATTTACTACACAACATATTTTCCATGTCATCTCACCATAAAATATTAAGCATGTATATTCTAGTATACTCTGTGCACCACAGGCTGTCAAAATCAGCAATGGCAAGATTTTTGTTTCATTTTTAAAATATCAATAAAGGAAATATCCAATAAAAATATTATTTTAGCACTAAAACAAGATTAGAGCACATATAAACAACAAAAGGTATTAAGGGAAAGCAGAAGTCTCTTTTCCAAGATGACCAGCCAGAACTTTCTTCCAAATGAGAAAAAGAAGTACAAGGCACACTCCAATGCCTTGAAGCATTTAGACCAACAGCTTCCAAAGGAACATCTTAACTACAAGTGGAGTCATATAAACCATCAGAATTTAATTATCTCCTTTTTTAATAATATGATTAGAGTTTGTATTGCTAGCTTACAGTAAATTATCAGCCTCTAAGTGGAATGAGAATAAAAAAAAGTTCATGTAGACATATTTTAATCTAATACACCATCAGATATGAGAGATTTTGGGTTAATAGAAATAAACACTCTTCACAGAGACAATTTAGTCTAGATCCCTCAGCTCTGGTTCTGTTGCATGGAGGTGAAATTCTGATTTCAACAGGAAAAAACTCAATGAAGTCAGGACACAGCAGAGCAAACCACAGCCTTAGGGTCTGAGATTCCATCTGCAGTAAAGAATAATTTGGATCTGGAATGAGGTTTTACTATTCCTTACATCTTTTCTTTATTGACTAGTCTGCATTTCACTTACAAGGAAAAGAAACAGGTGCAAACTGAGAACTTTGAAACCTATCATCCCACAAAATCATGGGAAAAGTGGTAGATATTTGTGGTTCAATTACTAGTAAGAAGGAGGAGGAAAAAAAAAGTTACAATTCAAAATTCTAATTGTCCTGAGTGGAGGGAGGAGAAAAGAAAAAACGAAGCCACCAGGCCTTTACCTCGAAAGCTTGCAGACCTCGCCGCAGCCTAACTCAGTAATTACATTGTACTGCCAGCAACAATTCAAATTTTTTTTCTCGCCTGAGGGTTCCAACACATTTGCACCATAGGGAAGCCTTTTCTCTTTACATCTCAAAACTCTACCACAAACTCTTCCTTTATTCATAAGAGCCAGATACCCAGCTGAGATAGGCACTTTCGTATTGCTCTAGATGACAGTTTTCTGTGTTCTTTCCAAGCTCAGGGGGTTTAATAAACATATCTGGCAATCTTTCGATAGCTGGAGGGCCTGGGATGACACTGTGTGCAAACAATATGCTCTCACTGCTAGGGAAACAAGTTTATTCAATTCAATTAATAGATTACAGTGAAGATACTTGTTATCCTGCAATGAAAAATAGGAAAAGAGCTATGAGAACTAAGGTAGGTTGCAGGATTAGCACCTGGCAACACAGCAAGCCATGCAAAATAAGACACAGACCTCACTTGTTGTATATTATGGGGGGGGGCGGGGTCTGATTTTTTTTTGTCTTTTGCCACATAAACAGTGGCACAGGCTGGTGGTCTCAGTACAGAACTGACTTTTAACTCACTTTAAAATGAGCTTGGCCCTCTGAACCCACAGAGTCTTGGGTGCAGCACCATAAAAATGTATCACTGTTTCCTCCTACAAAATGGGGATATTCCTTTTTATTCACTTAACTATGAAGGGTGTTTTCCATTACAGATGAGCAATAGCTCTTCCTTGCTAAAACTGCACTGTTTACATGCCAACTACAGCAGCCAGAGTCTGGTTCCACATTTGGAAGAAGTTGAAGTAAACCTCTATTTTGAATTTAAACTCTATTTAAACCAAAGCATTTTCTTAACAAGAATGGTACATGGAATACAGAGTTTGCTGCTCTAAGACATAGTGCAATCACACTGGTCTAAACAAGGGAAACACTCATGCATTCTTAAGGAGAAATGTTTTTTCTCCAGGAGTTGGTGGTCTTGTGTACCTCCTACTTTAAGTATGGATCTGCAATGACTTGTCCCTTCTGATATGGTCTCAGAACAGGTTTAAACTTGAAGAAGTTACCACAGGAGAAAATCTAATTTAACTACCAGAGTGACAGGTAAATTTGCTTGAAGAATAATTTGTGGTTAAAACACATACAGGAACACAAGAGGTGGAAACTTATTTCATACCATAGACTTGCATTAATAACCCAATACCCAAGGGCCTTTATTGCTATGTATAAAACAGGGTTAAAAACTGTTCTTTTGTCTGGTTGGCCTGTTCTCTTTGGTCACAGGGGCTATATCTGACTGCATGCCTTCCCTGTGCTACGGCTGCCCAAGAGGCAATGGGGTTCTCAGCTACCAGTCAAACACTACAGCTTAGATCAAGGGCACAAATCATAATCATTATTGAAGTCATACTATCCCTATTTCAGTAGACAGAAGGATCACTTGTTTCTCAGAATGCAACATGGAATTAAAAAAAAAATTAAAAATAGCGTATTGAAGTAGCCATGAAACCTACATTGGTGCTGGCAATCCAACAATCTGCATGACATGGCACAAAGGACAAGAAGACAGAAAAATTATTAGAAAAGGATCTGTGTTTGGAGATGAGAAAAATGTCCCAGCACATTGGTCAGCTTTGCTTGAGATGTTCTTGTGAACGTGACATTTGAGAGAAAAGTTCACCTTTGATGGCGGGCTAAGGTCACCCATTAACCTCTGCAACAGCTGAATCCCAGAAGAAAGGGCTCACTCTGGAGTCAGATGTGCCTTATTGCTGCCATGCAAGCTCAGAAAGGAGGGAAGAGCTTGCAGGTCCTGGCAGTAGTAAAGAACTTCCCCAATAAACCACTCCAGCTCTGCAGCAGCTCTCAGTGTCCGTGAAGACAGAGCCAGTGGCTACACATTTAATGCTACTCCAGCCTATCATTGCTCCTGATTTCTGTCCTTGTGGCCTTGAAACAGAAAGGCCCAATGACCCACAGCAGAGGAAAGGCCAGTGCCAGGCCCCTGCTTGCAGTCCCACATCACAATCCAGTACAGACAGTAGTGGCTCTCAAACACACATGATTAGTCACTCAAGGGGTCAGACAACAGGTCATTTCTCTCTCTCCAACCCACATGTTTTCTATCATCTAAATACTGAGTTTGCACTTGAACAAATGCCTGACAACCACAAGGTGTTTCAGGAGGATCCCTGACTGTTTAAGAACTGGGTCAAAGTAATTAGTACAGTTGAGTGAAGAACCAAAAATTAATTATTTATTTACCTAACTTAGCTGGTTCCTTTCTTCTTAGATTAGCCAGGAGCTCACTATGAATTTCCTTGGACTTCAAGCAGTTCAGCAAATGTCTTAATATGTTTATTCTGTGGCCCAGGGATTTTCAAAATTTTCGCTGAGTTTCAGCATGCAGCACAATCTCATGGTAACATTGCTCATCTACAAATAAAAAATACTAGAGTGCAACTATGAATTCATGTAAACTTTAAGTTCAATTTTTAAAAAATTCAGAGCCAAAAATATTTTAGCCCACAGAGTCCAATTGATGGAGGATTTACAGAAATCAAAACTACAAATCATTGGGAAATTGTTAGGTTTTGAATAAAATACAGTATTTTTATGGTACTGATCTACCTGTTCCAATTATTGCATTGAACACACTGAGAACTGGCCTATATCCAGAGCAATAACATTCCTTCACAGTTTTAGGTTCTTTTCACTAGTGGAGAAAAGGCCTATGGAATTAATAAGGATGTGAAATCAGTCAGGATGAAACTTTTATCTTTTCTTTCAAACTCTAGCAAAGACTACCTTGAAGATCCAGAGAATCTAATAAGCAGTTTCATGCTCTCCATTAAATTTTACTCATTGATTACTACTTTTACAGAGGATACAGAGCAGGGGTGGGGGGAAGCAAAGGGAGAGGGGAATAATCAAAACTACCCTGGCTATCACTGGGTTTGTTCCAATTGTCTTAGTAGGAATCTGATCCTGAAGTAAAATACAAAACTAAAAACGCTTTCAACCAGCACTCTTCCCTGGTCCTTTAAGTACCCTTACATATTATACACTAGAACCTGTTGACTTTGCAGGGAAAGCTTGGACATTTTCCAAGATTATAGTTAATTTTGCACAAGGGTAAGGAAATGTTGCTTATTCTTTTGCTATATGAAATACAGCAAATATGTGAATCTCTATCCTTTAATTCCCGTATAAAACTCAAACTCTGCATCCATTTCAGTCAGAAATAAGCACTAATTAACTTTCAGCAGTCAGGGTCAGCACTGAAATGTTAAAGCATGTGTTAGAACAGAGGAAAGCTGAAAAACATCATACACTACAGAGCAGGAAAACTAGGCAGAGAAACAGCAAAAATACAATTCATATTCTGATTTCCCCTTCACTTTCAAGTACACATTTTTCTGCTTTGTAAGAATTTGCTAGCTACAACAAAAGTTCTATTAAAAACCATGATATTCTGCTGTGCTAAGGAAAAGGAAACCTTCTTTCTTCAACTACAAAAATCTGCAGATAGCAATTATTACTAACATTCCTAAGAAAGCAAATGTCATGCTTAAATTTTAGGTCTTGTAAGGAATATGTTGCTTGAATGAATGAGTCAAATCTATACTACTTACCTACGTAGGGTGCGTGTCTGTTCTCAGAGCAAACACTCCCTGAACTCAGTGTACACTGTGTTTGAGGAACCACTCGGCAACTTAGGACTGTATATTTGAAAATACTTTGTATCTGTAACTGCTATTAAATGAAAAGCAGAACATTGCTGGTCGGGCAGCTGCTAAGATTTCATAATCACACAATAGAGAGGATTAAATACTTGTAAAGAGTGCATTAGACTAAACTCTCTGCTCAGTTGCAATTGTGTGACCTTAGGAAATCAATAGGGTTCCACATTTGCAAATGATGAGGGGTTGGTACGTCCCTTAAAAAAAAAAACAACAAACCCTCAAGAAAGTTCAATTTGAGAGAAAATGTTTGTGCTTCTCCCTCTACTGTTCCATGTCTCATAGCTAACATCTGGTGAAAATTAAGAAGCAGTTTTCCCCCCCTTCCCCCTCACCCCCCAATCAAACAAAAAAACAGCACAATACAAAACCCTGCATATATATCTGATGTATTTTATACATATTCATCCTCATAACTTGACAGATGGGAGGAATCTTGCAGTCATTTCTGAAAGCAGACAAAAGGCCGTTGGTTCTGCTCCACATGATGATTTGTGAAGACAGAATATCACCCGCTTCCGTTGATGATTATATAGTTCTATCCATCTGTCTGCCACTGGAGGTTGTGAGAGTGAGATACAGCTCACACCGTCTTCATAAACAAAAGTAGACTGTGCTGTCAGTAGTCAGACACGCCAACTAATTGGAGCTGTCGACAGACACAATATTCTGTGTCAACAGCTCTGGTAACAGTTTGAAACAGCAATGATATGTTGGGTGATGGTGAGGATGACACATATGTCTCTAATAGCATGCTAGAAATCTGACATAACTAGAAAAGAATTACTAAAATGTAATTCCCAGCCTCTAGTTCTGCTGTTAAGACTTCCCAGTCAGCACAGAGAGGAAAGAGATGCTTGTGTGTGTTCATGTTCGTGTGCTTGTTCTTGTACACATCTTCTTCTGTATCACTTCACAGGCTGACAGCTTAATTTGATACTTGTAATGCCTAACTTAAAAAATAAGCTTTCTGCTGAATTTCAAGGAATGCATCAAAATGCCTACACAAATTTAAAATTTATGAGATGGAAACAAACTAAAACAGGTCAAACAGCAGTCATATTAAATGGACAATTCTTACTGCATTTGTGCAGGATGGAAGTGTGCTATCATTGAGAAATGGTTTGGTGGACTCATCCAAATGACAAATTGTCCTCTGATCTTGCAAAGACTGACAAACATTCTACATTTTATACTTAAGCCCAGGAATGAATATTTGCAGGATTAGGGCCTCAGTTTCTCTTTAGCAGCAGATAAGAAAATCCTTCACCAGCATCACTCTATTTGGATTTGAAAGCAGAAATAAGTGTAAAAGGTTGATAAATAAAGAACCGTGGAAAGACAGAGGTTTGTTTTGCTCTACTCACATGTGTATCTGCTCACCTCACACTTTTATCTGTCTCATCCCTTGTCAAACATAGTGCAACATTGGGCAAACTAGGTTAAATAGCTACATAATATGCTAGCTTACAAAGATATGGCAGTTTTTTCCTCCAAAGAATTAAACAAATATACAAGCAACACAGAAACTATGATAGTTAAATAAACCGTAAAAATTCCTTACAGAGGAACCTGCAACAGCAGACCTGGCATCTCACCCGAAGGCCCAGAACACAGTGAACTCCAGTGCACACTCCACATCAGCTCTGCTTGGCAGGAGGACCAAGCTGGTGCACCACTAGATTTAAATAGTGGCCTTGAAATATGATAATGCTAAGCAAGTGCAATTATGAAGCCACCTCTTCTTTCTCAGGACACAGCAAAACACACAGCCTGACTCCTTGATGCTCTGCAGATGTATATTAATTAAGGCAAGCTAAATGTAGAACAAGTGTCAAACCTGTCCCGCCAGGTATGACAGCGTTGAGGTTTAAGGCGGGGACCAACCTTGTTGTTCTGCATTGCTGCTATCCTCACAATCCTGAGGTCTGATGGTCACCATAATACAAATAATAAAGCAGAGTGGCTGATGCATGTGACCACGTTGCAGCCAGGATTTGAACAACACAGTCTGAAAGACTTTTCATCTCGAAGAAGCAAGAGGAGGGAGCTAACTGAAAAAGCCACATTAGAACCCAGACGAAGGTCTTCTGCAAAGCTCCTTGGAATGAGGCTCATGGTGGCAAGTCCACAACACACCAAACTAGAGTGATCCCAGTTTGGGAGGGACAAGCTGGATCACAGAACCTCCTTTCCCAGATGTTCACAGTAAGCCACAGCAGTGCAGCTCTGCTCCAAGGCAGGATGTCAGCACCCACGTGGCCATGTCTCATTAACCAGCAGCCCAACGCAGAGGAGACCCAGCACACCCCATCAGCTGCCCTCACAGCTTCCTGCCAAACTTAGAGGGACAGAGCTGAAGGAAGCAGGTGGGAAAAGACATGCCCGGAGGGCAGGAAGTCTGGAGCACTACCAAGTAGCATGCAGTGACAATAGCTGAGGTTACAGAAGAGGAGCCTCGTCTTGTTTGCTTCAGAAATCCCTATATTATCTCTTGCTACTTGACCTGCTCGAGCAGCCAGCGGCACAAGGAGCATGGCGAGCCAGCCTGAGCTGGCTGCTTCCAGCCAGGAGAGGGCACACAAAGCAATTCCCTGCGAGACTTTGCTTGACAGTCACTTACTCTTCCCATCTTCATGGCTGTTTCTTTGCGCTGATGTCCCTTGTGAACCAACCAGACTGACTGTGTTCAAAATCATAATGGGAAAAAAATGACTA
>JAOXXN010000137.1:18336506-18349123 GCA_026770055.1 Myrmophylax atrothorax
ATTGCAAGTCATCAATGTCAGGGAGAGATTTACACTGCCTGGGAACACTGTGAGAACACTGTGGTTCTGCAGTCCCTTCCTACAAAACTTCTCACTCCACAGCTTTCCACAGAGGAAAACACAGGGCTGTGAAACAAAACCTTGGGAGATATTTAATCAAGACTGTGAAATGAGATAAGAAAATACAGAGCAGATTCTTAAAGGCAATAAAGAGATAAATTAATAACATTCAGAGAAAAGCCATGGGGAGCATGTGACACAACCTGGGGAAGGAAACCAGGAAAGCAAGAGAAGAAACAGAGCCCTCCCACTTGCAGGAGAGAGGATAAATCCTTGTCACACAGGGCAACACATGAAGTTTAGTCCAGATCCTTGTACTCTTTTCCTCCTCAGGATCAGTTAGCACACCTGGAAAGCCAGACCACCCTCATCTGCCTAGAGCTTTAATGCTTATTTTTATACTGCTGCAAGCCATCACCTTGCCCTGAGGCTGATGCTGCTTCTGCCTGTCTGTTGTACACCTTTCAGTGAGGGCAGGAAGAACTTCCTATGCAAACCAAGAAGGTCTTGAGTAATTTAGGGCAATAAACTTAATGAACATTGCCCTACCACTTTCTTTCCTTTCCCATATTGCCAGGAATGTACTTAGCCAGTGAGGATTTGTCAACTTTCAACTGATTTTTTTGCGGGATTTGGCTGGGCTCCTTTCTCAGCTTCTTATAATTCATTATACATGATGAAAGATGAACAAATACATAGTTTGATTTTACTTTTGGAGGGGGAAATCCTAAGAGTGACAGCTCCCAGGACACCAAACACACCAGCTGTTCTTTTATTTTTCCATTCTTCACAGTAATGACAGTCTCAGCTCTTGTTGCCAAGCCTCTTTGGAAAACATTTTAAAAATAAATGGAGCACACATGAAAACATGCCAAAAGAGCCTTCTTTGCAACAAATTTACTTCATGAAGAGAAGATGCAAGAACTACAGGGTAGTTGGGCTTCATTCTGGCAAACAGAAAACTTACTAAAAATCGCAGCCTTTGGTAAGTCAAGAAAAAAATTTCCCCCCCCTTCCTTAACCCCAGCTAATACATCCTGATTAATTTCCTGGAATGCCAAATGAAACAAATCTAAATAAGACTAAAGACACCAGTTCTAACCAGGGAAGAATATTAACCATAGTCAGAGTAGACATCCACAAGAACTACTCAAAAAGATTAAACGTTGGAATTTGTCAGCATGGGAAGCGGTAGACGCATCTCTGATTTTACAAGTCAAAACATCATGCACAATGTTTTGATGAGAAGTTATTAGTCTCAAATCAGATCCTTTGCAAACATTTATAAAAGGTATTAAATTTGGTGAACTATTGATCTCTTCTTTAAAAGCCAATTCTCTGTGTGTCTGTGAATGAAAGATGTTGGAACATAAATTTTAGCATCCTCCTTTCCAGCCAGTTCCTGGGAATACATCCATAATAGACAATCAATTATAGGCACAGTTTTAAATGTTGAAATGCATGAAAGATCTTTTCAGTCAAACTTCACCAACTCAGGGTTTTTCAGTTCTTTACTCATAAAGAAACCCCTTCAGACCTTGACCATCATTTGAATTGTTCATTCAAATTAGCTTAAAGATTTTGCCATACTCCTGAATAATCTTCTGTTTCCTCAGAACAGAATAAACCAGGCAAGCTCTCTGCAGCTCTCTTCAGGACAGCAGTATTTCTATGCACTGCACTGATAGTTCAACAGGCAGACACTTCTATCCAACATTTAAAAAGTTTAAATTAGTCTTCCTTACTAATCCAGCTCTACTTCAACACAGGTATTCCTAACCACATATATAAATATCTAGAAAATGCTTTTCCCCACAAGTCTTCTGTATTTTCAAAGGTTTCCTCTCATTTTACTGCCTTGACTACAGTTGATAGAACCAAAAACACCTGTAAAAGGTAAAACAAGAGAGGTGGTTGTCCTGTTTGCTTGTGAAATGATGTGAGAATGCAGAGCCTCAAATCTGTCTTGGCAGGCAAATTAATGAGGTTTAGATTTTAGCGATTTTCAATGGCATTGGAAAAACCCTGGCTTGGCCTAGGTATAACACTGTGGTTGGTCTTAGAAGACATGAATGGGTTAAATTTATAAAGCACTTCATTTTCCAGCCACAGCTATGGTACCTTGGGTAATTACTGCAGCTTAAGCTAGACCACACCTTAGATAAACCTGTAATGCTGGCGTTTTCTGCAAACATTTTCTATGCTGCAAGCTGTGGCTTGCCTCTCACATATATTTGCTCTCCCTTTCCAACTTGTTTTTTCCTTAGCTAGTTTGTACTCAGTTGAACCAGCAAATCAGAATTTGTTGATTTAGTTCCATACCTCTTCAGTGGTTGCGTGACACAACCACACGGGTTCTGCGGTAACAGCTGCTGTGGGGGCCCGAGACACGCTTTTAGTGCCACATGGAAAAGAGTGGGGATGAAAGAAAAGAAGAAAATGGTTCCAAAGAGAAACATTTGGTTTTACTTAAAGGTGAAAGAAGCCACCTTGATTATAGGTTAGTGCTAAGAAAGTGAAGTCAGTTCTCATTGTTAAAGGACATATCCCTACGTCTCCAATACCATTTTCAGCAAACTTCTCAAATGCTGGTGTTAATTTTTCATCAGGTGCCACAGAAAGAAAGTGTGTCTGGGTATAGACAGCTGAGTCCTCTGCAAAGAGCAGTAATCATGAAGAATTTCAGTGACCAGTTGGCCTCCAGGTCTTTGTCCCCACTCCTGCTAGGGCTGCTGTCCCTGCAGTCCAACCGGTGCAGCAGCACCAGGAGCACTCCCATCACTCAGGGCAACCTTCAGGCAAGCAGAGATCTGTGGACCTGTCCCCACCAACCCAGCTCAGCCTAGAGGAAATGTCCTAAGGATGAGGTACTGAGTCACCCCACGACTCCTGCCAGAGGGAGGAGCAGTTGCAGATGAAAAGCTCTTTCCCTCTCAGGGTCAGACCTAGAAAAGGATCTCTATCCACAGCATCAGGCTTTGTACAGGCTGATGATAGATGCACTACACAATATTAATTGCAACAGCAATCCCTAATCTGATAACTTGAGCTTTCTGAGTACATTCCAGCAGAGCAAAACAAGGTAATCCTCATGCTACCTGACATCTGCCCTCAGAAACAAGCCTTTATAAGGGTCAAAAGCATATATTAAAAGCTGAGGAAAGAAGATTAAAAGATAACATTTTTAAAAACACCTAGTATTTCACCTAATATTTCACCCAAAGAATACAATCACTGACTTCAGTTAGAGCAGAATTTGGCTCATGCTGACCACACTGAGGCATCATGACTTGGGTATGAATGACTAAAAGGCTAAATAATCTAAATGATTTTTTTATAACAGTCTTACCACTTTTATTAAAGTTCACATTTGAAAATAAAATTAGAAGTTTAACCTTACCTAGTGTTAAAAAAAACCCCACACTCAGTAAATCTTCACCCAGTAAAGAAATATATATATGTAAATATATATATGTAAAGAGAAAATAAAATCACCATAGTTAAGAGCTAAATATTTCTTTGAGTCAAAAGACTAATGAAACTTAAGTTTTAGAATTTGACATCTGGACCTAAAACCCCATATAAGGTTTTCAAAAATTCGGAACTTTCAAAGAAAATATTGACATAGAAGCATTTATTCAAATCTCAATGTGCTAAAGGGACAACATGGATCGTGTGTTTGTGGATAAAAGTCTCAGCTTGTAGAGACTTCATGCTTCTGTTTTGCCCAAAATACAGTCACTTCCCTCAGGGATTTGTAGGCAGTGACTTGCCATTTGATTTTAAGATGCACACAGCTTGACATGTAGCATTAAGTGCAATAAGCATAACAGAAGAATAAATAACAACTTTAACACCAGGAACTAAGTATATACCAGCATAGAATTAGTACATTGATACTGTAAATACCTGGTGCAAATAAGACAATACATCTCGGTTAAGCTGCAGATTTATAAGACACTTTGTGGAACCATTAGAATATATCTTTGACTGCTTATGGGTCCTGTGTTTGCTGATTTATGCTCCTTAAGACTACTATCAGCAAGTCAATTCCCTGAACATCTTTCCAAGAGGGTGATGGTAAAAAAGCAAAAAAAATTGCTTCCAAACATCACATTTTCTGCAAGAATTAAAGCTACCTTCAACAGCTTTCCTGGAAAACCTTGATCCCTATTTCAGAAACAATTTCTTCATTTAGTGGGAATGTCACCAAAGAACAAGAAATTGGAACAGTTTGCTACCAGAAGTGGGAGATTCCCTCTTCCAGTGGGACCACAGGCTTGACTCCTAGACCTGGCAGATTGTGGAAAGCTGAGATTTAAAGCTACACTATTTTCACGTCCACAATAGCTGTTCTAAGCTGCTTACAAACAGCTTAACAAATGAATCCTGAGACTTCCTCACTTAGAGGCTACAGCAAGTAAGGCACATGACTCTGCAGGTGGAGGAATTTGGAAAGCACACTATTTTTCCAAAGTTCTCAAACATTCTAAAACCAAATTCTCTTTCAACATGCAGAGAGCAATACAAGCTTTTCAGCACAGATTAAAGATGGAGATCACAAAGCCAGTCAGTGAATCCTAACAAATCCAAAACCTTGTAAGGTGCTTGCACTGTCCTTTCTTTCTAGGCACACAAGTTTCCATATTCTCAAATGGAGATTCACAAACAAGAAAAGCAATACTTCATTTTTTGAGGGTTTTTTTCCCAGTTTTACTGGCCTTGTGTAATGCTTTGAAGTAAGGCTAGTTATTTTATATGTGAACTACTTATTAAATTATCATCATTTCAGAAAAAGATTATCCATATGAAGGATAATTCAAACCCCAGCACATTAATGTATAATATATACACCATGTTCCTGATTGAAAGAATTAACGTTTACATGGCCTAAAATTCAGTGGAAATAAAACCAGATAACCCAGCAGCTTTGTGCTGGTTATATATCTACGTAGCATCACCTGAGTCCTGGTAAAGATTCTCCTACTATTAATTGCTAAGAAAAGAAATTATTTCAATTAAAGTTACAAATAACTTGAACTCATCAAGAAGCTCAAGATTTGCTTTTTATGATGACAGCATAAAGACTCCAGAGAGTCTTCTGTGAATGTTTTATTTTCATCTCTTGCCTAGAATATTAAATAGGCAACAGAAGATGACTGCAAGAACACACTTGAATATACTGGAACATACTGCATATCCAGCTTAGACTTCAGGTATCAAAGATGACCTGTAAATAGGTATGAATTAATATATTCTTGAATAGAATTCTTCATATATTTATGTGCAGACACACAGCAAAACACTTTCCCTCTGCAGCTACGTAGGTAAAGGAAGGAGTGCAAGGAACTAATCTGTTACATTACAATAACTTGGGATAGGTTCAAATCTTCTGTTCAACAAGTAGACAACAGAGTTGAAAGAGATTTCATAAGCAATGAGAAGCACAATAAAGGAGTCTTTCTGGGGCTAAACTCAAATAGTTGTAATTTACTGATAGCAAGAGAAAGTAATTTTGTAGTAGAATGGATACAGCAACCTGAGGCTCTAAATTGCATTTTGAGTTTCGTCGGAGGTGACTGTAACGAAGCTGGATTTTATTGGTAAAATAATTTGTTTTCCCAGCAACCTGAATTCCACCACACCATTAACTCATGCTCACCCAGTTGCAGGTGTTCTCTGGATACATGCTCTTCTGATACACAAACATCCCCACACTTATGACTGTACTCAAATCAGTGATCCGAGCAGGGCCAACTTCATTTATTGATTCTCAAGCATGCCTAAATTAAAATCATTCCAACAGAAATTTTAACAGATCCCTATACATCTTCTTCCATTGGTTTTGGAAGTAAATTAACACCCACTGGCTCAAAGTATTATCTACTTGTGCCCTTGCTAGTGTACATGGGTTTGTTCCTACAGTACCAACCACTGGCTCCACCCAGCTGACTGTAGCACAAAAGTAATGGGATGAACAGCTGGAAGTTATCAATATCTTATACAGAGAGTACAACCACCTTACAATAGAAAACATGCATGACAATGTGGCTGTATATTTATTCCTAAGTACAAAGGTTCACATTTAGTGTTCTCAGTGACCAAAACTTTTCACAGTACAGTGGAACAGCTCCTCAGTTGTGGATGCCTGTTTCACAATAAATATATACCTTTATCAGATTTAACTTCCTGCAAGTGGTTTACCACAAAGTTTACATGTTCCTGCAGAGCCAACAGTTCAGTTTGTAGTAGGTGTACTTTGGAGAAACCTTTCTCATCACAAAAATTAAATGGTGAAAACACCAATTTATCAAGAGGAAGCACGTGCAAGAACATAACCTCTTCCTCCCTTGACGATGCCTGTGCAACTCCAGCTTGATGCAAAAATATCACCTCTAAGAAATGAGTGGTATACTCAGTTGTTTCTCAAAATCTTGAAGACAGACAGGTAGTGTCAAGTCTTGGTGAAATTTTAATTGGGCAGTTCTTTCCTTCTGGATCGGCAAGGCTGAATTTGAAGCCCAGACAGAAGGGACTGGCCAGCTCAGATTCAAAGACAGACGTAAGGAATATCCTAGGATTCAAAGGACACAATTACCTGTGTCCAGTGCAATTGCCCTGGATTTCCTGTTGAAGAACTGAAGTTCTCCAGAATACTTTGTACTCATATACTGAACCTGCTCTCTGCTGAAAACAAAGCTTACACTGAATAACTGTTCACCTGTGACATATTCCAGAAGTTCAGTTGAATAGACCAGCACTTTTCAGGGAAGGGTAACAATAAAACCATCATCTTTAAAAGGTCCATACATAATTTTAATCTGCATTTTGGCCTTTAGCTGGGTGCATTCCTTGGAAGCCTCCAAAACACACACACCACATATGCAGAGCCCATAAGTGCACTAACAAGAAACTGTGGACATACCGTTATGACTAATACTGCTCAAGCTCCCCATTTCCTTAATCACCAGATAAAAATTCTCTGGTTAAAACTGTGACTAGTCACTGCAAGGAATAACATCAGCATTTTTCTATAGTATACAACATACTGGACTCTGGTCACATTCACTATGCAGTCTGAGGGTATTAACTTCATCAGTCTGCTCCTACTGATGCCTTTGCATTCTCTAAGGCTGGAGATGCAGTCATTGTTGGTGAATCAAGGAGCTTCCTTTGAATTTCCACATGCTAAGAGAAGGAAAATCAATCTCAAATTCAATGCTCTCTCCTCCGCCTCCTTCCAAATGGAAAAAACCTGCTCCCGAAGGTCACGACGGCACTACCCTCCGAATCTTACAAGAAAGACATTAGAGCAGAACACGATCCTGTGCTCCATCATTACTGGGAGATATTGGAAAGAGGACAAAGGAGCGTGCACACATAAGTGGGGAGTGGGCTCTTTTCTTGTACTGGCCACATTCAACTTGTTTGTTCAAGGAAAAAAAAAAAAGAAAGAGTGGAACAAGACATGCATGCCTGATGCTGTTAGTGCTTAATACACTGGAAAAATTGTTCAGGAACAGTTCATCCTTAAAATTACTCTGCAAAACCATCAGTCATTGAGATCTTATTTTGTCTATTGCATATATGTTCCTTGTAGTCCACCATATTTAAATGTACTTCTTTTTCTTGTGTTTTCAGCTTGACTTTGATGCTTTTGATGTGGATGACTCCATGAAGTTTTCTTTCCATTACTGGCCCTGCAGGGTCAGTGGTGGTGCATATATCTAGTGCTACTGTTATCTTGGGAGTATCAACAGTGTGAAAGACCCTTCCATGAGGAACAGAGGCAGTCAGCCAGTAAGGGCAGCTTATGGCCCAGTCCTGGTCACCATTAACTGTCTTGTCCGATTAACATCTCAATTCCCTAAAGCCCCAAATTGAAGAGGGCAGCAGTAGTAGGAAGCAGTTTGCCCAATGACAGCACGTCACAGGTACTTTGCTAGATTTGCCATGGGCACTACATGAATTAATACATTATGTAGTCTTTCAGTTGAGATGGCAGAGAAAAATTGCAGTCTAATTAGTAGATTCATCACATATCTCGTGTCTTTCAGCTGTGTGACTGCACTGGGGAATATCCCAACTCCTCTATTCTTTCTCCTTTTTTTTTTCTTTTTTTTTGAGAAAGGTGTGTCTGGGGTTTTAAATATACTTGACACAGAAGAGATATTCAAATAAAGGAGTCTATCACTAGCACTCACATTTTCTTATACCAGAAATCAAATTTTAAAAATTAAGTTTTAAATACTTCATTAAAGTTTCTAATTTTTTTAAACACACTGATGATTCCATAACAGAACTAGTACATGAGGAAGCCAAAAACATTTGGTGCTGATGTATGCCTTAGATAACCCATCTTTGTGTACCAAGGAGCATCAGCCTGAAGTGGAACTGGATCATGAGCTCTAGTCCAGTATGACAAGCTGCAATCCAGTGCCATCACAGCAGCAAGATCACACATTTCTCACTTTCATAGTAACAAATCTTCCAATTTCCAGTCTAAATTTATTCATGGACAGCGTTTCAAAAAGAAATGCAATAAAGTATTGTGCTGTGACTTACACCTTTTGTATTACTTACACTATAGAAACAATGAAATATGTCATAAATGTCATCCGGATTTATTTTGGTGTGCTGCTGAATGACATTCAATGGTTGACTCGTCTAATTTAAGTCTGCAGCAACTGTTAATTCACATCTAGATTGCAGCTGAACAGGAGCCAAAGTTCATTCCACTTTGATTTTCTGCAAAATTTAAATCAAGCAAAATGCTTAGCATTTTTCTATTATTCTTATTCTGTGAGCAACTTAGTAACAAGCTGAGAAATCTGTGTCAGCACCTGTGGGTTGGCATGTAAAAAGCCAGGAAGCTCAGAGAAGCTCTAGGCTGACAATGGCCAACCTTTGTCTGTGTATAAGGTCAATTCAGCTCCAAGATGCTTATTCCCACTTTGCAATCTGACCCCTGTCCAAGAGGAGAGGCCTACAGTGTCAGGAAAACTGCACAGGGACTCCTATTGCAAGGAGAAAAGAGGAAATTACTTTGTCCAGCTTTTAGTGAGGCCAGTTTCCAGCTTCTGCATGGCTTCAAACGCAGAGGAAACCCTCACCGTGAGGAATGGGAGGGAACCGCCTTAAAGCAGAAAAATCTTCTCCTAGTCACAGCCAGCGCAAGTTTTGCAGCTGCTCTGAAGCAGTCTGTAGCTTCATTGGCATAACTTGGCATAACTTATCACACTGTGAACTCCCTTCAGCAACCTAAGCGTGGAGGCCTGGTGCAACTTGGAGCTTGTGTGCACTGGAGTTGGCCTGGTTTTCACAAAGTAAGAGGAGAGCAAGCACCTCTACAGCCTCCACATACAACAGAGCTCTATACAACTGCTGCACTAAAGGGGCTGGCAGGGCTTGTACTAGCTCCATAACATGAAAACTCCAGAAAAATACAAATTGTCATGAGTGTGCCAATACCTCACAATGCCTCTGCTAGGGGTTAGGAGTTAAAAGGCAACTGTTTTAAATCAATAAAGGCCTTACGAGATCCCACTCCGAGAACAGTGATTTGCTTAAGCATAGACCTTAACAATCTAGAGAAAAAACCCAGCATAGGTAGGGAAGGGGAGGCTACAAACAGTAGAGCAGGTTAAGTTTCACTAGTTGAAAAAAAGACAGAAAACCAGGTGCAGGCAAAATTCTGCAGGGCCTGATAGAGAAGTCAGAAGCACATGTCAAAAGCATTAGGAAATATCAATGAATACAGGAGAACGTAGTGCAGAATGGCAAATCACTTCTGTAGTACTCTAACAAGCAAAACTTGACAAAGGCCTTTTTCATTAATTTCAGAATTTACCATTTCACAATACCCACTACTACATTGAGACTTGTACCTTAGACATTTAAATCAAAACATGTCTCCAAAACCCAGGTAGGTCTCAGTTTTGCTGTGTGTGCTAATCCTATGATGTAAACCATCTTATTTTCCCTATATTACACAATTTTTTTTTATACTGAAATGTGCACTTCAGAGTCTTCTATCTAAAGGGCATGTTGAAGACTAGGGTTGCCAGAAGAGTCCTCCTGGCCTTTACTAGCTTTTTAAAACCTTAAGAGAATGTACCTGAGGTTACATGTGTCCTTCATTTTTTATACTATCATTTATTGTGATGTTTATGAATTGGAGATTGTTAACATGACACAAGCATCTGTCTGTTCTCACCAGTATCAGATGTAAAATCTTCAGCAGCAGTTATAAGATGACAGAGCATGTCCAGATAGCATTTGTGCAGAATATACCATGAGACCTCAGCTTGGTCTGGCAGAGTAGTGATACTACAGCATGAAAACTAAATTCCCAGCTGTATGGGCTCTGGTCATAAGCCCAAGTGAGTTTAAACTGTCTAGGGATTAGTGCCTTTTCTGACAAGCAATTCTTCTGCATTGTCACACACCAAATTTGTATCAGGTCACCTATGTGACAGCTTCAAGGATAGTCCTGATGCCCAGAGAAGGGTGTTTCTTGCCACACACCAGTTAAACTACATCAGAATGTACAACCATGACACCAAATGATGTGACCCATCAGTCAAGCTACATGGAGTAGATGTATGCGAGGATGGTATAAAGGACATAATTCTGTACTTGCTCAAAATTGCATCATCTGCATTGTTTAATGCAGGAATATAAAACTGGAAATCTCAAACAAAAGGGAAAATTCCCTGAAAATAGAGGAGGGAAGCTATCAGCTATGTCTGGCACACTACTTCTCCTTGACACCCATATTCCTCAATGTAAGAAACTTCACTGTGTGGGAACAGTAATTTTTCCCACCAGCTTCTGCTACAGTTCCTTAGCAGTTAATTATTTTGTCTTGCTCTGCCTGTGCATGTGGGCTCTGAATTGCACCCAAAGCCTGCACTGAGCAACTGCAAACAGAACTTTTTATTTTACTTTCCCAGGTACAAGACTCTTGTCATTTGTTACCCTCTAAATGATCTACAATTATTTTGTTTAGCAGGCTAATATGGGAACTCTGTTTAATACTACAGAAAGAACAATTTAACTGACTTGTGCTTTGTATCACACATTAGCAATCAGCACATTAATAAGTCTGGAAGATTGATATCAGTTTGAAAGGCAAAACCTACACAAAACAATTAATTAAGAAAGTTAAAACAAATGAACTGCTCAGGATGGAATCGGATCCATGAGACGAGATGGTAAAAGCCCAGAAGGAAATAGTCTAATTGAAAACGGCAGTAGAAGGCACACAGTACAGTTGAACATTATCTTATCAGAAAATTAGCAAAATGTAATTTTTTTATTGGATTTTTACAGATGTTATTTTTAACCACATCAAAAAAACCCACCTCGTGGCTATTGGCACAAATTGTCATAATTACTATAATTTGAAGTCTGAGCTGTGGAGTGACTGCTCAGATAACTATCTCGTCCTCCTCATGCTGTATTAGGAAAGCAGCCGGGAGACATATCCTCTCATGTTTTTTTGTACTAGGTTTGGACTTCATTTGTGTCTGTTATCCAATTTCATTCTTGAGAATACTAAAGAATAAATTCTTTTCCCCTACCTGAAACACTGGAGAAAATCAAGAGGTTAACATTAAGAGAGGTAAAGTTGACTTTAATTAACATACCAATTACCTCCCATTTGCAAGCAAATTGTTTTATTTCTTTCCATATGCTCCCTGGGGAAGTCTATCTTCTTTTTCTTTTTTTTCTTTTCCCCTATATATGGTCGTTGACTTCGGGAGGAAGAATCAGGCTCTGTGCTCCCAAATGAAGAGAGAACCAGAAGAGAAATAGTTAGCATTGTAGCCCATGTCCCAGGAACCCCATGCTGTGGGGTTACCAGCACTTTCTAGGCTTGCAGATTGGTGTGAAAGTGCTTTACAAATTGTGAATTGCACAATAGTGGGAAGTTAGCTAGCTATTTTGATTGATCTTTCCAGTATCCCAGATCTCTGAAACGCACACGTTAAAGGCTGTTTCCTTCCCTGAAATGAATATTTGGGGCAGTTAAAATAAATGAGGGGAAAAATCACCCCACAAATGGGAAAATTACTCTTCATGCAACACAACTGTACAGCATTTTGATAACATGCAGCCAAAACATACTTTCATCTGTGGTTCCACTAGCTCCTGTGAAAGCTAAGCAAGGTTAGAAGTTATCAGAATTTGGATGATGGACTTTCCAAGGAAAATCCTAAGTACTTTGAGAAATGGTGTCAGGAACAGGACAACCTCTCCCCTGCAGTATTGCAGTGCTGTTCGGTAGAGCTGCTTTCTTAGAAACATAACAAAACACAAGTCCAAGTCCTTAGTACACTCTAAAAGAGTCTATGGTACCCTTTTTTTCTGGACTAGAGTTCTTCCTCTCAAAATCAGAAGCAAGCATCCAGACAAGCAACACTATTGTAGCTACAAATATGCAGGTACAACATACCTGTCACAGCATGAAGCCTGAAATGCCTTGTGCTCTCTCCTGCCTGGCCTCCACCTGCCTCAGCACGAGGGAAGTGTCTACCATGTCCTACAAAAGA
>JAOXXN010000137.1:18349133-18366312 GCA_026770055.1 Myrmophylax atrothorax
CAAAAGACCTGCTGGCCTCATCCTACAGCCTCTCAGCAGTTCTTGGTCTTCACAGGAAAGTAGATAAGCACTGCCCCTACTTTATTCATAGGTATGCTTAGTCATAAAGAGAATAAATAAAATCCTAGAATTCCCTGCAGAAATAGTGAGTCCCAGCAACTGGAATGCTCTGGTTATTCATGCATCTTACGGTATGAATAAATAAAATACAAAATCATAAATAGAAAGGGACACACTAGTTCTGGCTCTGATCACATTGCCCAATCTCATGCAAAGGGATACAGAAGATGAAAGCAGGATGCAGTACATAGCCCAGCAAGGTTACCCAGGTGTAATTCTGTAACTTTAGCATGCTGTGAAAACTATATGGGTCATATGTTCAGTAGATCTAGTATCCAGGAGGTCTTGCCAACATCCCACAGGTGTGCACAGGAGTGCAATATGTAAAAGGAAAGCAATTATGTGGGTGGATACACATATAAAATGGTGTTTGTAAATCCTGGATGAATTCATTCCACATACCTGCATCTGTCTCACATTCAGAAATTAGATAAAGGGGAAGAGGAAAGGGAAAAAAAATCTCTTTTGAAGATACCTGAGCATTAGTGATGCTCTTTGGCTGGCTCCATCCTCAAGCATTTCACCCTTTCCTAGGACCTACTACTGCAGGCCCCTCTGTAAACCAGCACTGACAGGACCAATTCAGTCATCCTGGGGTCAAGACACAAGTTGGTGTTGACTCCAACACCATCTCCTATGCAGACTGTGCTTCTTGACTGGAGAGGGGAGGCTGTGAGTATGAAGAAAGCAAGAGAGAGGAGTCCCCCCTCCTTCCAGTTTAATTGACAGTAGGGATTTTCTTGGGGATTTTAACTTGAAAAAATCAAACAATAAGCTACAATCCAGTTGTTGTTCTGGTCACTTTACTCACGTTACGGACCTTTATTTTATTCTGTGTCTGTTTTTATCTTCTCAGTTTACACTTACAGAGGTAGAGACCTGGGTATGCATCTGCGTATTTGGAGTGTTTCCACGATGCAAAGGAGAGGTTATACTACAAGCAGACTAAGTGTAACAAAGTGACATTATACCGGGCCCACAAGGAGGGTAATAAAAGTTGAAACAAAGTCTCTTGGGTCTCAGAGAACACAAAGTGTAGACTCAGTTTGACTGTGTGGGGAAGGAGAGGGAGAACAGAAGTCATACCCCTGTATCACACTACCCTCTGCAAAATACATGCTTAGAGAAAAATAAATATCAAGCAACAGATGATTGTTGCATTAAATTAACTCACGCCTGATGGATCAGGAATGTAGAATACAATCTCCTCTTAAGTGCAGAAAAATTGGTGCTGAGAAATTGGATTAACCTCCTTTGCCGAGGAATACTTTAATCTTCTCTGTACCTCTCCAATTTCTTGTTGGTTTTTGAAGGCACGCTTTGCTCAGTGTAAGTGCCCTTCCCTGTTTGCAAATAGAGGGCTATATCCTGCAGTCCTTTCCCTAAATGACAGAATTAGGACCTTAAGTTGCAGTATATAATTTCTACATGAAATTTTTCACTGTTACAAGAAAGCATAACCTTCAGTGATTTTAGCAAATGTTAGCTTTACTGATTGTTAATATTAAAGAACAGCAAATAAATGTAATGGAAAGATTAGATTTTATTGTGATAGTAGAACCTAGATATAATAGATAGAATTTTTTCCTCTGAATCTCAACATCTAGTATCAATTTCAATATACAAATTAAATAATATGAACTTGTAACTCACAAGATTTCAGGAGAGCCCTGGAGATAAAGCATGAGTAAACTTAAAAACACATAAAGCAAAGTAATATTTACTCAGCAGATCAAAGGCATCCAGTTCACATAGGATATGTCACCTCTACATTTTTCTACTGCCCTCTCTTCTCCTTGTTTCAGTAACCCCAGTTTTCCTTCTTCAGCAACACCTCTATTTCCACCCTACTACAATTTTTTTAATCAATGTCCCCTGCCTACTGTACACCCAGCTATCCTCTAGAATTTCCCTCTGCATTTGGCCTACCCTACATTTCAGATGCCCCCAACAGGCAACCTCTTGGGGGATCCATTCCCCTTTGTTCCCAGGACTGTCAACTGAATTTCACACCTGGCAGAACTCTTGTGCACCGTGTATGACAAAGCCCAAAACCCACTCACGCTTTCAGCTACCTGATCTCCACAAGTCCCATGAAAGACAAAGCACAAATAGGCTTCATTTTTCTTCAAACCTAAAATTCTTGAAGTGGTTAGGAATTTCTGTTGACTTATAAAGTCCTTAGAGAATTACTTTCCAATAAGTCTATTTATATAAATACATGTATACGTGTATAAACATATCTCCAGCCATGCTCCAAAACTCCATCCTCACATGCTGCAGAAAAACAAAAGCCACTCACTTTACAAGCCCTAAATAGCTGAAGCCACCTGGGAGAAGGAAACCACGGCATTTAACTTTTTTCTGTTTTTCCCTTTTGCACTTCATTTAGCCCTTTCTGGCAGCGCCTACTGCAGCCCAGGGTGCTCCACTATCCCCAGGATTAGCAGAGATCTCTGCCGATTGCTCACACCTGCAACTCAGACAAGCTCCGTTCTGCTCTGTGCAATCAGCCGTACCTTCGTAAGGCCATCAGCTCCCAAGCTGACAGGCAAACAGAGACCCACCTGATGGGTCAGGCCAGACACCTGCAAAGGGGCTGGAGCAGGAAGGAGAGGGGAGAGGGAGGAAGGGAAGAGGTGGAATTACACAATTAAAAGACCAGGTTGACGTTTTGAAGGGGAGGAGTACTACCTGTTACCCATAGGCACATAACAAACACCTGACTGTGAAACCAACACTCCCAGTGAAGTTGTTTGCTTGTTTAATACCCAGTGGAGTGGGTCCCATTGACAGAAATCAATTACTTGTTTCAAACCAAGAGGTCAGATCTCCTAACAGCTACTGCTTCGGGAATCCCAATTTAATTTGCCACCAAATCTCTGTTACCAAAATATAAAGAAATACAGGTGAAATACTACACTGTTACTTTGTCATAGATGCACCCTGAATAATTTAAGACAATTGATTTTCCTTTGTTTCAATTATTTCTGCAAAATGAGAACAGAAATGCTGTCGTTCTATGGCTGCATTATGCCTGTGCCAGATAATTGACTATTACTAAACATGAAGAGCACCCTAAAATATCCTTAACTAAATATGGTCAGTAGGGTTTATTAATGCTTTAGTCATTACCTTTAACAAAGTACCACACAACCCCCAAAACTCTGTGTGCACTTACTGCTGTCTCTAGCTACATACTTGTACAACAGCAGTGTTCCTGAGAGAGCAGTCACAACTCTTACACAAGCGTCACTGCACAGGCCCCAGCACCGATTCACCATTTGAGAAGAAAACTGTATTAAAAAACACAACATGTAGAAGAGAATGTCTGTCAGAAGCAGCTGTTTGTCCTTGCCTATTTCCTGTCTTAAAATTAATTTAATATTAATTCACTGTAGGAAAGGAGTCTTATCTCATTATTAAAATTATTTTAAATCTTCTTCTGGAAAATGACAAAGCTCAGACCTCAGAGACAAACAGATCTCAGCTGATGTTATTTCTGGGCCGTGCACTGACCAAAGGTAAGGATGTGACCTCAAACCAGTTTTAGCTGTAACTTATGAAGTGAGATTTAAATGCATCACTTAGAAAGGGATGGCAGTAACCTAACATTCAGGCAGCACCGAGCCCCAAGGTCACTTCTCTAGTGTTGCTCCTTGTTCCTAGCTACTGCAGGAAGTACAGAAACCTAGTGTTGATGCAGAGAAGACATCATGTCCTTCCTTTGTAAAGGGACAGACTAGAAAACACAGTGACCTTCAGCTACTGCAGGGCAGATCACAGGCACTCTCCCTTACAGAGTGCTCTATACTTCATGACTAAGCAGCCTTATTTTGCACCAGCCACAGCATTTACCTCTGTAGTAACATCAGCACAGCCAGAGCACCCAGAATCTTTGCTAGAACCACCTGACTGCTTACCTACCAGAGAGGCAGATGGGATGCCTAGAGGTGAGGATGGATACAGTGGAAACACAGAGGCAACTGGCAAGGTCTCTGTGTACCCAGAGTCCACTCAAGACCTCCCACATCCAGGGGACCCATGTAAGGTGCTGAAGAAGTACCTTACATTAACAGAGGGAGTCCAACAAAATGGAACACCCTGGTTCCTTTGGACACAGTGAATCACACAGCCCTCACTAAACATGCCAAGGGCTCTTTCCCCTTTTATTGGGAGTACGATATTACCAGTGATGCCAGATTTGTACAGACTTGTTGACACTTGCCTACCTCTGAGCAGGGACAAAGTTCCTCCCGGCTTTTCCTGTGCTTAGTAACTCCTCTTTCTGTGACCAGTGAGGAGCAGAAATTGTCAAACCATTTGGATGTATCGGGTTCCCAATTACACATGAAAATCTCTGAACATCCAGCAGCAGACAGTCATTGCTGAGTCTTGCATATTTTTTTGCAGCTAAAATTAAAGTAAGAAACAATTAGCATCATCCACTTTGTAACAGTATTTTATCAGGTGAGTAGAATGCAGAGCATAATTATATGGCTATATACAGAGATTACACACTGCCTCAAATGTCAAATCATGTCGTGTTAACCACCAAGTTATCCTGAAATTGTTCAGCAACAAGTGAGAAAGAATTTGGTTTCTCTCTGTGTGGTCTCCCTGCTGCATGCATATTTTCCAGCTGCTTTTCCCCTGACCTGCATACCTGGTGGGGACTCCTTCAAGCTTATCAATCAAACTAGAGAACAGAAAGCCCAGCCTGACATCTGACCAGCTAACAGGAAGAGAGCAGCAGCCCTCTGCTATCTAGTCCCTTTCTACTTATCCCCATGATGTAGGAAATGAACCAACATCTTGCAGAAGAATAATGAATGGAGCTGATGCATCAAGGTCAAACAGGCCTGACAAGTTCTTTTAAAAAAAAAAAAAGAAAAAACAAAAAAAAAATCATCCACAAGAACTCCTTATTTACTCTCAAAGTCACTCCAATGCAATCAGAATTCACTTACAAATGATTAATGTGGACTGGAAATTTCCTGTTATTTCTCTGGTTTGAGAACCAGGAAAAGGTAGTGAACTTCATGAAGACTTTATCCATTTCAGGCCCAGAGAAGGTTAGACCAGATGTTTGTGCATTTCTGTGCATTCTATGCTTGACCATTTCGATGGGGCACATAGCATCTCTTGGTAAGCATTGCCTTTCATTTAGGTAGCATAAAATTGTAAAGAAGTAAAGGACCAAAAGCAATAGGTGTCCATGCTCATCTGCTTTACAAATAGTAAACCCATTCACATAAGGGGAAAACTGACATAAAACATTAGATGACTGGAAGGACAGAAAAGGGCATCAAGATCAGGCAATTACAATAACTGTGCATAAGGTGTTTCCTCCTAAACTTCTGCAGAGACACCAGTCTATGCATCTTCCTATGATCTCCCTCTGGAGACTCAGGAATTTCACTTTTTTTTTTTAATTTTCCTTTTTTGAATAGCCAAATAGCTGCAAACAGCCACAGCCTGAATTTTAGTCTATTTAGTACTGCCAAATTTTGAAAGTATTCTTTTCTGATCTATTGGCACTTTCAGTTTTCCAAGTCAGTGGAATACAAAACATCATCAGTAAGTTTTGTTGCATGATTACCAGTCTTGGGAGTGACCCAAAGGTACAACAAACAAGATCAGCATCACTATCAATCAGAGATGTCCTGAGTAGTAATACCAGAAATCAAAGAAGCTAACTTTCTTTTAAGCCAATTAAAAAGAAATTGGGAAGGAAATTCAGGACTGGGTGTGCTGGTTTTGAAACTGTTATATACATCTGTATCTGTATTCCTTAGGGGGAAAAAAAAGACTGCACCTTGCTTGGAGCTTATCTTTTTTTAACCTACATCCTCCTCCCTTTTAGTGCAGCTGTTTGCCACCATCTCTCTAAATCTGAGGAGAATGTGTTTTATTTCATGTGTTTTATTGGAATGCTCTGTCCAATTTTAACAGAAATTTACAATAACCACCAGATATTTATAAAAAAAAGAACAGAGAGGAAAAAGATTAAGCAGCTTAATTACACCACACCTACACAACATGAGGTGCTTAAGCAGTGACAGCAAAGAGATTTCTTTTCTCAGGAAAGATCAGATATGAGAAAGTACTGAAACATTAGTGGGGCCCACCTGCATGTTAGTCTTAGACCACACTAATGTAAGTTTGCTTTTTCAATTATTTATTTATTTTGCACAGAAATTATGAGGAACATAAAGGATAAATCCAGTCACCCTTTCAGAACTCTCTAGTATAAAAATTCATTAGCATTTTGCAAGAAATGAACCTTTTAAGACAAATTGAACCCATCGGTTGAGTTGGGTGTTCTGAGATTTCTGGCTCCTCCTCTCCTTATCCAACACTTCAAAGGAATGCCTCTCTCTTCTATTAAAAGTCTGTGTCTTGTAAAAATTCACCACACCCTAGGAATTCCCCTCTTGGAATACACTATTCAGACTTGTGATTTGGGCATCTTAATTTTAAGAAAACATTTCCAGTACAACCACAAGTGGAATGTGATTATTCAGAGAAGGATGAGGAGGGTGTGTTTTGGTAATAGCACTTTCTCCTACTCCAGAAATCACAGAAATTCACACAAAATAATTCTTCCATAATCTGGAGAGAGAAGCCACATAGGAGTCTGATAACTCCTTTCTAGCCCAGCAAGATACAGCTCTGGGGCGAAAAAATATGCAAGTAAACAGGCAAGAACTGGCATCAGAATAGAGCTGTGTAACACCAGGCAAACAAAGAGGGCAGCTGGGCTCTCAAAAGGGGGTATTGGAGAAGCTTTGGTACAATTTTTTCACAGGAACAGAAGAGGACAAAACTCAAATTGACTGAAAGATGGAATCAGATAGACTTTGAGGTGAGGATGGACTTCAAAATGGGATTTATATCCAAGTATTGTTAAAGACAGCAACAACAGACTTGCTGATCCATTGCTATGCTAAAATAAAGAGTGCTGCTATTCCTTGAGCCTCTTCATACTGAGGCCACAAAGGAAGGCACTGACACATTTTTTCCATGCAAATGAAACCCAAATAAGGATCTGGGGTAAATCTGCTAAATAATCTAGGCCTAAAAACAAACAAACAAAAATCAGGAAGCCTCTGAGGTAGTTTTCTGAATTAACTTTTTTTAAAATTTATTTCAATACAGATTAATTCTCTTGAATCACTGTTAAGGAAATGCAAAAGGAAAACAAACTCATAAACACTGCTTCCTTTCCTATTGTTAAACAGAAAGACTGGAGGCCTTTTTTAATCAAGTTTTAAAATTAGCATTAAGGTACAGTTACATATAAAAAAATGAGTAGGAATATGTAACACTGGTTTTAACTTCTCTCATTGTGGTTTTACAGAACAAACAGACAGGAGAAATAAAAGAATAGGAAGTCACCACAAGTAGGCTCTTTTTCTTCCCACTGTTCTACACAGGTATCTTACAGTCCAGAGTTATAATATCAGGGTTCTATAGTCATTTCAATGGTACAAGTACCAAAGCGTGGGTTGATCCAGACAAGCCATGTCCTCAAGGCTCCCAGACACCACAATAGTCAACGAGGCACCTGATAGAATTAAAAGCTACCAAAACAAGGGTGATTCATAAATTGTGATTCATAAATTTGAAGCAGAGGTGGACATTAGGTATGGATTTCTGTTCAGTGCAGACACAAGCAGTACTCCTTTGCAAAGTAGTACCTTCTACAAACTTAGTCCTTAGCTGGGCAACACTCACCAAGTGGTACAAATACAGTATATTTTCTATTCAGGGTCAGAAGTGGCAGCGTAGCAAAACTCTTGTGTCAAAGCCATCTTTCCAGATCATGCTCAGGCAGATAGTAACTGCCAATTTTTAGTAACCCATTAAGCCACTGTAATAAAATGAAAGCTTTAATTTATCAATTTCCACTTTTAGATATCAGAGTTTTTGTGGAAACAGGAGAGTACCTTGTTTTGGCAGGAGGGATATTTAAGCAGAAAAAAATGGAGACTATGGAGTCTGGAGTGGAACGACTGCCACTTGTCAGCCACTTCCATTAAATCCAGTGTAGTACTTTTCCTTGTTAATAGACAATGCATATCCAAGCTTGTATATCAAAGTGACTGTGTGTCAGACATGGTTGGAGCACACTGACAAGGAGCTTAAATATTAGTGAACAAGTAGGTTCATCACATAATATATGAGCACTACTCACCAGATGCTGGTGTGAATTGAACAGTGGGGATATTTAATGCCATGTGTGTAAGGATCTGGTGGTCTCACTTCCAATTCCTACTCTTCTACTATAATCAGGAGGGCCATACAATGAAATCTAAATAAACTTCTCACTTGCATTTCCTCTCAGGCATTTTAGGGAGCAGTTGATGGTCTCTGATCTGCTGATAAAAATGACTTGATAAAATGAGAAGGATTTGCAGTACTATTAGGTATGACATTCACAAGCAGGTAATTAATACTCTACAGGGACACAGAGTGAAATCTGCTGCCTTCCAAATGCTGCATCTTCACATTCAGAGGAAAATGAGCCACATATCCAGCTCAATTCTGAAGCTATTCAGATGTGGACTTCTTTTTCCTGAAATCCCTGGAGTCAGAAAAGGGAAAGAGCAAGGCATTATCCCTATCCAGTCTGTTCCTGACTAGAGGTATGAAAAGAACTGAAAGCTGCCTAACACAACCACCCTCTCTTACAATTTTGGTTAAAGTCTTAAATTCTAGCTCTAACAAAGGCATACTCTGCCATGTACCATGCACACCTCGCAACACTCATCTGTGTGTGCCTATACCATGTTCATCATCATGATAGCTGAACATCTGTACTTACTGAAGGGCTGCCTCTTCATCAATCAAGGCTACATTCATCACCAGGACTGCATAACCGTGCACACATCAAGCCTGTGTATACAGCTCACACCCTTGTTCACTTGGAACTTTTTGCACAAAAAACTCTTAAAAAATAAGGGCCAAGATTCAGTTGTTACAGTCACCTGTGCCATAGAAAGGGCCTCAGTATCAGGCTTCAGCTCCATTGCACTGATTCAGAGAATAAAGGTCTGTGCAGTGCCACCTCATGCTTTTCCTCAGATAAAAGGAAAAGGCTTCCATCTACAGTTCATTAAACACAATTTTACCTTTGTATCTTCCACATTAGAAATAAATAGCAGATTGGATTATCTTTGTTTCTTTATTTTTATCGGATCACATTTTTGTCATAAAGGACAGATAAAGACTCCAAATGAAGAGTGCACTGGGCAATTATTTTTTAAATATGTGTGCTTCTGAGTAACACTATGTAAAAGAGAGATACCATCCCCCCCATGCACCAGAAAGGAAATTAAAAAGGAAAAATAAAGGAATTACATCTTTTCTTTCCCAGTGCATACTGCACACAACACTTAGGGGTATTTTGGTAAAAACACTGATTGTTATTTGAGTTCAGATCCACTCTAACTTTCAATCACATCACCTGTACTCTTCCAAAATAGATTCAAAGGTCTAAAAAAGCAGCTTGATAGCAGAGAGGACATTTATTTATTTATTTATAAAGGGACATTTTTCCCAGACTTTAACTAAACCTCATCCACTCTTGTCACTCTGGGCAGACAGTTGAAAGCAATATTAGAGGAGGTAATTGCATAGATCAGTCAACAGCCTTTGTCCCCTTGCCACTGAGACTTACAGTAAAATGGGCACAAGAAAACATTGTACTGGATTAAAGGCAGGTCTTTTTCTCCAGTTGCTTGCTGCTTACCAGCTGTTGTGTTCAATGGCAGGGACAGAAGCTCTAGCAGTATCTATAGGGGAAATCTAGCCTGACACTGGCCCTTTTTTTCTTCTTCTCTCTGGGCTTGAAACAGATTACTCTTTGTTTTTAAAGTGAAAATATACCAAAAAGTATTCTATCTTGTCATCTACCATTAAGCCATTAATCATGTGTGCAGAGCACTTTACTAGCTATGAATTTTTAGGATTCTGCATTTACAAGAACACCATTGCTGTAACTTCTCAGATTGACAAACATTTTTCTGAACCCTTTGATCTTACTTGGAGCAACTCATGAAAAGACTCAGAGTAGCTGCTTAAACAAACAGGACAGGAACAGGCAAATTTTGTTAACATTTGATTGTAAATCACTGGCAGCAGCCCACATACTGATAAAAACAGATACTGCACTGTCAAGAAAAAGTGTGTCTGTTATGAGTATGTCAGAACAGTTGCAAGAAAGCTCTAAGTGTGCCTTGCAAGTGACAGAACTACAGCAGCAAAGTACGGCGAGACTGAATACAAATGGAAGGGCACTGAACAGAAATACAATGGAATTAGAGAGTCAAAAATAGAAAATGTTTTGTGTTAGAACATACATCATCAACACCGTCTTTAGGAGAGGAGTCATCGCTCAGGTTTTGACAGCACAGGCTGTAAATGGATACTGTTTCCACAATAGTATATTTTATCTTCACGTTCTGATCTAATTCAAAAGCATTGAAAAGCAGTGTTGAGACTGGTGCTGGAATTTTTAAGCCAAGTCCTATCATTTTAATCATGCAGTAGCTTAATAGGACCATTACAAACAGTATCAACTCCTTTGCATCATTTGCATCACATTAATGCATTTTCTGAGCAAACATTCAAAGCCAGCTCATATATAAGTATATTTATAAACATCTTTTCCACCTCAAAGTTGCATAGAAGATCATATTTCTGGGAGGTTCAAACATGTATTATGTCCATTGATTATAGAATTTTATAAGTTGCTGCTCACCTCAGAACCTATAGTTTTAACTTCTTAGGTAAAAAAAAGTCCTACTCATTATGGAATAATTACCTGGCTTTTTTTTTTTTACAGAAGGTTCTGAAAACAATAATCAAAGGTATATAAGAAGTTATAGGTCTTTTATAATAAATAAAGTTCTACCCCCACTGGATTAAGGCAGATCCTAAACAAAACAGATAAAATTTTTATTGCCTTTGTAGAAATTTTAGTCCAAGTTTCTGACCCACACATTGTGGTTGGGTGCTTATCTCATGGACTGAATCAAAACCTCAGACCCAAAGAACTGTAAAATTCTGAAACCATTTACAGAAATTTGTGTATGGACTGACAGAGAGACAACCATCTTTATTTTTTCCTTTTATGAGAAACAGGTTTTTACTCTTTTAAGCGTGAACAGATACCCAAACTCCAAAGTTTTCTAAGCAGGTGCCTCACAGTTATCTTCCTGACAGAAGGGGTAGAAGTAGGGCATAAATGTGTGGCCACAGACCCAGAAAGTTTAAGCAAGGAAAGCCTCTCTCCCCTCCATCTCCCCACCCATTCTCAATCCTGCCTCCTCGTCATAGGTTTCCCCCTCTTTTGCTGGGATATTCACCAGCGTAGTGGGTGGAAATTTAATGTGGCTTCCCCACCAAGAGCTGTACCACGTGCCTTGGAGCTGTTTCAGCCTTTCTCCCACTCTGCACACCAATCCTTCCCCAAGCAACAACACCCCACTGGGGCCTCTGGGATAGGTCCGGAATTCCTGAGCATTTGCCTTTGTTTAGAGTGGAAACAAGTGATTCACTCTCTTACTGTTAATGGAAGTTAAGGGCAGCGGTTAAACTTGCCACTCTCAGCAGGGTTTAACACACCTGAGAACACCACCTTTTACAGAAGGCAATACGAAATCCTGCCAGCGTTAAGGAAGTGATTGGATTTGATGTAACAGCCCTCTTTGGAAGGTTAACTGCACCCAAGTCCGTGGAGAGACAGGATTGGAGTCACAAAAGCACTTGCAAAGGAGTGTACTCACCCAGCTTTTACACGAGGCTTCCCACAAAAATCAAGTCTAGAAGCCTACGGCACACCAATATAAAAATCTCACATTTATGTCACAGGAGACCACTGAATAAATATCTTCACATTACCTTTAGAATGGTCCTTGAAAATGTGTAGTTGCATTAGCAACTTATGAGACATCTTTGATATCTGTACATTCCCGTATGGTTTCACCTCAGTTCAGGACAGATCAATATTGGGATTATAGACAGAAAAAAATTTACATCATGAGGGATGAAGATTTAATCTAGGAGAGGTTGCACATGTCTTTAGGGTTCCCTTTTCTGGCTGTCAATTGCCACCATGTCAGGGCACCTAAACAGTTGCTTACAGGCCTCACATAAACTTGCAATAAAGGTTCAATATCTCAGATGAAGACTTTGAATGTTGAGTCTGAATCTTGTTTTGTTAACAGATAAACATTCCCGGTACAGGACAGCATTCAGCTGATAGAAGAGCTGCTCTTACTTCAGATACCACATCGCTGCTTACAAACTGGGTGAACTAGCTCCTCTACTACACCAACCTGGAAGCAAAACAGAATAGGATTCCCAGGAATTTGCAGATGCAAAAAGCTGGGTTAAGTTGCATGGCCAATTTGCATGCCAAGTTACCACAACGGCACCAGGTGAAGGGAAACAGTGTGTCAGCTGTGGATTTGCATATGCAATTAGCAGGGTTAAATAGGAAGACACATTTAAGTTTTATCCATAAGTGCTTTTGCATGTGTACACATAAATAGCACAGAAAATTGGGTCTTGAAAGTGTCCTGGTAAAACAACACGTAAACTAAGAGCTCCGCCACACAGAGAACCTGGGCAAAGGGCCAGGAGCTCCCGAGTTGTAATCTCATCTGTGCAACTGAATCACTGTGGTTTTAGGCAAGTAATTAAACTTTCCACTGTCTTGGTTTTCTACTTATGTTAGATACAGCCTAGTATTTTCCCGTTTATGTATGAGAAGGGTAAATAAAGATAAGAGCCAATACTTTCCTGCCTGACCTTTGCATTTTAAAGCAACAACAGTAATTTTATTACATTACTTAATTCTAGATTTCTTCCCTCATCCCACGGATCTACAATGACAACTGCAGAGGATACTACAGATTTATGAAAGGTTCAGTGCAGGTACTATACAAAACCAACTGAAATTAGTGATTTCAGTGACTTTAAGACCATGCTTCATACTCAAAATTAGTGTCTCAGGGCGCAGTTTTTCTGTTACATTAGTTTGATATGATGGAGAGGCTATTTCCTGCAGTGGTAGATACTTTCTAAACATCTAGGAGCGACTGAAAAAGGGGTTGTAATCTACCACATACCCAGGGAGCTCAATTACTTCATCATTCTACATCATCTTTCCTCAAACATGGGCCAAATAATGCAACAGCTCTAAATCCCTTTTATGATTAACCCCCCAAATGACCTTACAAATAAGCTGTAAAGCAACCATAAACAGAAGCTCAGGTTCAGAGAGGGGAAGTCTTCTCTAATATATGATTTGCTTTCCTTAGCCCTTAAAAAATGAAGTCCCATAGGTAAACTTAACCCTGCTTGGCCAATGTTAGTTAAAAACAATTGGAGTGAAAAAGAAAAACAGACCTCCTACAGCATCCTGTTCTACAGTGACTTATAAAGCATTACTATGTAATTTACAGCTCTTGATAAAACTCTTACCACCTCTTTTCTGACCTGTGATCTATAGTGGGCTGTGACTGAGCCAAACTCTTCAAGGGAAGTCCTTCCTGAAGGACTGGATGAGATGGCCACAGCTGAAAGGGCACAGGATGGGAGAATTCATGCAAGATAGTGTGGGTCCTTTCCTTGGTACCAAACTGTAAACCCTAAAGCCTCATCGCAATCTCTTCACATGAGAACTGCCTTGGAACTGCTGTCCTTGAATCGGACCGAAATAAAAGTCTCCTCCACTGAGAAAGTGAGAAATATGATGTGAATTACCTTCATAAACTAAAGGGAAATGTTCCTATTTAAAGTTTATTGTATCCCTTATTTCCATAGAGCATGACTGTTTCCAGCAAATACCTGTAAGAATGCCAGCCCTTTTGTATTGCCTGCAATTAGCTTATCTCCAATTATATAAACAGGTACATGATGACAGTCATCAGTAATAGAGGTATTATGGGGAAAATAAGGGTTGCTTTACTTTGAGTGTATGTCTTAGTAGAAAACAGATTAAAGCTTATGTGGATATACAAAATAATAGATAGGCTAATTCTATTGTCTGCCTTTCCCAAATTATTTTATTAGATGGAACATATTAATTATAATGAAAGAGAACCCCTGACTCTGTTGGCTTCTAATGAAAATTCCTTTGTACGATCTCGGCAGGATTTCCCACCATTTTCTCTTTCTGATGAAATTAACTCCCTATGGTTGGTCACAAGGATAAGCTCATTTGAGCCAATCAGCTTGGGAGCTGCCATTTACCTCACAAAGAGAGGAAAAGGTATCTGCTGTCATAGCAACGAGTGGCTTTGCTCTGATCATCTTTGGATCCTTTAGCATAATGAAAAACACTGGCTTGCTTTTTAGATGATTAATCTTTTCCCCTGTGAACCTACTTGAATACATTAGCAAAACAAGTATGAAAAATTTGTTTATCCCAAGATAATCATTAGAAAATTACCTGCAAGAGTAATTCTCATTAGGGCTCGGTTTGTGAATAGCAGACCATATGGTGAGTGAAAGCAGCAAGAAGCAATAAAATCTCAAAGCTGCAACAGGTTGCAAAATTTATCAGGTTTCAAACTGAAAGTTGAAATCTGTTAAGCATCAAAAGTTGTGAAAAACTGTTTTCTTACTAAAATTTCAGATAGCTTATAAAAGCCAGACTCAACAGATACTATAACCAGGCCTGAAAAATCCTTCCCTACACAGACAGTTCTTTTATGTGTGGCCAATTATGCTAATTCCAGAGGAACTGATCCCAACTGCATCTTGTAACCCTGGAGAATCTTAACTTCAGTGGTGCTAAGCTTGCAGCTGAAATTATAGGACTAGATTCTTATTTTAGACCAGCACGAATTTAGATGTTATTATTTCAATATTTAATTGGCATTATAAAATTAAAATTATAGAAGAACATGTACAACTTTTGAGCACCAACTCCATGAAGAAAGGTAAGAGAAACTTAGGATTTCATAATAGTCTGAGTTCTTTGGTATTCAGAAACTTCTTTTAGCTATGTAAATTATGAGAAGTTAATATTATGCTGGGGCAAGGTGAAAGAAAAGTGAGATCATTTGCAGTATTGAAATAGTTTAATTATGTTATACCCACAAGAAGTCCCAGTAGAACAGATTTGGAATTCATACTATGTAAAGCTAAAATGACTCCTCCAGTTTCAAAAAATCATTAAAAAAAGACAGAAAAAAATGGAAGAGGAAGAGATAAAAATTCCTATGAGGTCTCACCAGCTTGGTTCTGAGAGCAAAAACTGGTGTGATTCTGTGGAATCCATCACAGTACACTGGAGCAGGGCTGTTCATAACAAAGGATATTGCTCCAAATTCTCCTGTGTAAGCACACAGATTTCTCACCTTAGCAAGAATTTTTCTCCAAAATTGGATTTTGTTTTTATATGTCTTTCTAATCATAAGCCTAAGATAAATAAATCAGTAATGTCCTCTGTTATCACATTCTCTCTACAAGAGAAGAAAAAATATTTTTATTCTGTTTAAAGTATCTGTAGTGTTATAGCATTCTAGACAAACACTGAGTCCAGCCACGGATAAGGCAGTCCTCTTGCTCAGTGCCACTGCCATCATGCACTGTCCTCCAGGATCAAAGTTACATGATAATGACAGGACAATCAGGGGTATTTCCCTGTGCAACACTTTTGTTAGAACTCAGTGAACAAATATTTCACATTAATCACGAAAGGAGTCTGTTTTAAAGCCCTACCAGCAGTTATCAATGATTTGCTAGCTACAAGAGTTTGCTGTCAAAAGAGTATGATATTAAATTTTGGGTCTATTTATTTATTTTTGCCTTGACTAGTGAGCACTTGCCCTATTTAGGCTGTATCTCCTTCCTCAAACAGACTTCTAAGACTTACAAGAGACAATAAATAGCTAGGAAAGCACAGACTGCTGATGTTCCAGCAAAGTTAATTCATTTTGCGGGTAGTGGTTCTAACATAATTCCTGTCTTGAAAGACTGGATTTTCACTTCTAGGCTTAAGCAGGTATTCACTGTCCTAATGGGCAACTCCTAAATTTTTCTTTGTCGTAGCAGAGGAATTTCTGCAACATTCCTTTTACCTGAACAGAGAACTTCCTTATAGCTACAGATATATCAGCAGGTTCCTCTTGGACAAAATTAAATTAATCTGACATTAAAAGGCTGGGGGGAAAAAACGCAACTTGCAAGCTTTAAGTCCCCATCTTGAATTACATATTTACTTTTGGGTGAATCCAAGCCAAATCCGTGGGTTTTTTCAAAGCCCTTCTTCTCAACAGAAAGTTGTTCCTTACAAATTAAACTTATTGGATTTCCCCGGCTTTGGTTTTCCTTCATTAATTTATTTGTAGCCTCAAAGAGAAGCTGTTGAAATAGCACAGAGAAGGCCAGGGATGACATTTCCCACTGGGGGTAAATCTAGGAAAAAAGAAAACTCCCTAGCTATTTACAGCATTGCTCATCAAAAAGTCTTCCAAAGCCCATTCATTTTCATCTCTCTTCAGGCTATTCCATGGAAATACCCACAGATAGATGTGAAAAATAACAGTGTTCAAACAGAGGAAAAATGGCAGAAGAAATCACTGTATTTCCAATTTTTGGGGATACTTGTGTCTACTCGAATTTGAACTTCACTTTGCAGTCAACTTTTTCTACAAGTGACCATAAATCCTTGACCAGTTTTGTATGGAGTTCTAATGGAAGATCTCAGGGCACTGGTCTCCAAACTGAACCTCCTTGATCCAATGTCTAAGTGGCAAGAAGTCTCAATCAGCTCCTGGGTAGAGCAAGACCAAAATAAGCATGACTAGGATATTCAAAAATCTGTTTTATTAAACCAAGCCTCAAGTATTTAGCATGCAAATTTTTCCAGGGCCCTTGACAGAACATTACCATCAGCACCAACCAGAATAACAGATGCAAAGTATCTCCAGGGTGCCTTCAGATTTTCATCCATATGAAGTAATTAATCCCCACTTTGTGTATGTGTGGGGGTGTGTGTGTGTTCATTCTGTTCCATTATCTCACCTATACTACC
>JAOXXN010000137.1:18375159-18406109 GCA_026770055.1 Myrmophylax atrothorax
TAGACCTCACCAAAGCAAATTAGACCCTTTCCTGGCTCCCTTCATGAACAGCAACAGCCTCAGAGTTTGACCTAGGCCTTGTACAGGCATTACTATCATCTCCCTAATGTTTGAGCCGTGGTCCAACCATCCCTGAACAGCACAGACCATCTCCACAGCAGGGCCTGTGGGGGCTGAATACTGCTTGTGATCATTCTGAGAGTATCAGCCAGGTCTCCCAACATACAGACAAAAACAAATCAAGAGCATTGCCACTCCTAGATAAAGGGAACATTTAAATCCAGCAAACATCATCATTCTGCACATGAAGTGTTAGAACCCTCTTTTTATTTCTGGACTTCTCAGGAAAACACCTTTGGATGTTGTGTGTGAGCACTAACTTTTCACCTCCCTGTTCTTTTTTCCCCTCAGTTACATTTACTTATTTCATTTAATGCCTAATATAATATATAGGATAAGGAAAATGTAATGAGAGTTAAAAAACTGTGTATATATTAATTGACAAATAAACCTCACAAAGCCATAATCTCCTATCACCACCATTGCAAACACTGGCTGCACAAAGAAGTTGGACAGCTGGAGCTGAAACCTTAATAAATCCATGCAAAACAAGTCAATGTAATCTTTGGATCACTCATTCTGAGCAGAGCTTTTAACCACTGTAGAAATTCCTCTTTATTATTGATTAATGTATATAGCTATGAGCAAAGAAAAAAATCATCAAAAATATAATAGTGTATTATATATTACATAAAATTTTAAAAAGAACACAACAAAAAACCCACTACAAACTGATGTTGTCAACTAAATATCTAAATATTGTGAAGACTTTCTTTGAGAGAAAGGAAAATTTGAAAAGAAGTAGACATGAAGCACACCACTATAGGCAGGAGGTTACACTAAAGGATTCCACTTAAATGAATCAAGTAGGAGAACACCAAGTTCAAGAAAAAGCAAAGTAAGTACTGCCTAAGAAAAAAAACCCCTTTTCTCCCCAATTCCATCATCACTGAAATTTCAGGCTGCTGGACCATTTTCTGCATCTGAAAATAAAGCAACGTTTTAAGAAATATTGACATCTGGTTCTGGAATTATTCATGCAGAGATTTCTTTGAAATTTAGGTGGAGTTACCTAAAATATAACCAGGTGAGAGGAGCCCAGTCACTTCAGGATTAGCTGTTCTTCAGAAACCTTAGCAATGATATGAAATTTGAAGCTACTCCTGAACTTTACTACTAATTCAGTAATTACTGCTCTGCCTGAAGTTGGCCTCCTTGCTATAATTGCTAAGCATGTATTTTCAATCAAAGAGTTAATACTTGAATTTAGATTCCAATTAACACCCAAGGTGGACTTTCTGTTTAAAGTTGAATCAATTAGGGACTTTTCCCAGCATATTTCACTAGTCCACATAGGCAAAGACACAGTAAACGCCTTGGGAATCTGAAGATCCTCAGCAGAGCATGGTCAAACCACTATCAACTCATCAGATTCGTGGGATATTAGGATTACATATGTCATCTGGGGTCAAGCACCTTACATGTGAGCATGTGGACAAGTCTGTTGCTCTGTCATGAACTACAATGAAGACTTTTCACTGATGCAATTTAGTATGCACAGAAGTAGCACTCCAAATTCCAGCACTGAGAAATGCTTATAGAAAAGAATTTTGTAACACTTCCACAACTAGGAACCACATTTCTTTAAAGCCTGGCCTCAAACTCACATGAAGATGTGCAATCCTTCTTAAAACAGACAGGTTTTAACCACCTGTTTTAAAAAGAGTGTCTGATAGAGATGGACAGGGGCAGGGACAAAGGGCAGGTGAAGTGAACAAGGTTGTGCTAGACATGTGATACTAAAAAAAATGAACAAATTATTAGCTTTCAGGATAAAGTATAATAATATATGGTGAATTGCTGCCTTCCAACTGTCATTCTGAGTGAAACCCTATGACCCCAGTTCTTTCCCAAAAGAAAGATTTCCATGATGAATTCTAGACAGTTAATCTTGAAACATTTAAGGAAGCAAACCTAGCAGGCATTTTCCTTGAGAAATGACTGAATTAATTACTAAAGATGGTCAAAGTGCTCCTATGTTCTCTGTGGAATTATATTCTTGCCAGAGCCTGATTGTAAAGACATGTCATTGTGCTATACAAGGTTTTTCACGGTAGCAAAAAAAAAAAATTCATGTGGCTTGTAAGGCTGGCACCTTTGGCTCAGGAAATCTTTAAGTCCAAAACTGCTAAAGCTGAAAGAATTTCTGGAGCAGCATTGCCACATGCTTGTATTGTTCTGATGCACCTCCCCAAGCACCTTCTGTTGACCACCACTGGATACAGAACACACATCTCAGCAGACCTCTGCTCTAACCTCTTATGGCCGTTTTTATGTTCTCATGTGTCCTCTGCTGGGTTTTTTGTTATTTTCCTTTCAAAGTATGTTAGTTTCCATAGAAACTATTATGCCAGTGACATGCATGAGTTTAGTAACGTCCTCAGGAAACATTTACAGTCAGTTCACAGAGGTCAAGATGTCTTTATGAATACAGGTGTTTAAGCAGAGGTACTGTTAAGACAACAAAAACAAGTTCAGAGGTTTTCCAAAGTGATAGATAGTGACTGCATTTCAGCACAGTCCCTTCCTGCAAGCTCTACATCAGAATATTTCCCTTTTGAAAATCTGGCCCCAGCTGAGAGTGCTGAGCCTTTGAAAATAGGATGCAGAATGCTCTGAAGTGTTGCCACACCCAATAAGCTCTTAGTCATGACTTTGAGTTTCTGTACACAGACTGTCCCAGAGGTATAAATATAATTCTTGGCATAAATATAATTCTCTTATAATCCAGTGCCAGAAGAACTACTATAAAACAGAAGCTAAGGAAAAAAAATATCATTATTTCTTTGACCACAGAACAAACCAATGTGACATTATACTCACTGTTTATCAGCCTACATTTGCAAAAAAATAAAAAATCTTATCATGCTATAATAAGATACCAACTTTCAACCCAGTAATCAAGATAACACTTTTCAGATAAACAGGAGCCTTGAGAGCCAGCCTGTGAAAGCTTCTTCCTTGCATGAAAAGAAAAGGATGCAAGGAGAGTTCTTCCTTTTACAGCCCTCTGCATATCTAAGAGAGCATCTCTGTATGCTGCTTGGTGGATGTTTACAGTCCACACAACTGCACAAGAGAGGGAGGCAGTGACGTGATCGCAACTCTGCAAAGCTGGAGAGCAGAAGCATAAGGCCATGCCAAGCTTCATCCAGCATGTGTTGAGGCTGGACTGCTACCTCCTCTGGGTTGCATCTTCATGCACCTGAAGGGTCGGTTCAAAGGCTTATGGCACTGCTAAGCTGATATCCTGATCGCAGTGCCCAGCATTCAGTTACCCTGTCCCTCCTGCAGTCCCCTACAGCTCTGCCAAGAGATGTGCAGCCAAATCCACACGTGAAAAGAAACTGGCTGATAGCTTCCTGCCTGGTAGAGCCTTAAAGAAGGTCAGGATTTTTAGCAGCATTTTGAAAAGGTACAGAGAGAATTAGTGTGGGAGACCAAGGTAGGCAAACTGTTCCAGACAGCTGATGCGGTGGCAGTAAAAGATCCAATTTAAATTCACTTTAGTATTAATTGTCAGAAAAGGATGAGATCAGGTTATGAACTAGCAGCACTGCGCAGTCAAAAGTTACAAGCCCGAGTTGTTGCCACAAAGTAGCTAAAAGGCTTTTCTTTGGAAAAGATTAAACTTCAAAGAATTGCAGAATAAGATACACAAGAAGTGGCATGTGCTTTTGCTCGATAATGTTTGATTTTCAGCCACCCCCTCCCCAGCCCTATCACGCTGTAAATTCTTAACACTGAAGTTGCAACTAAGTAGCTGTTTTATAAGATAAATGACTTGGAGTATGAAAGACTTCGACCAGAAAAATAGGGCTGCATAAAATGGATTGAAAGAAGTGTAAATAGCAGAAAACATTACCCAGTGTAGGAGACCAAGGTTTTGCATATTTCTTGACCAAAGGAAGCAATACAAAGTACGAGATCAATGTGTCCCCGACAGGTTAACCCATGGGAATGACATTTGCCTTGTGAAAAAATACATGATACAACATCTGAGTCAGACTATGGTGCTGTGTAAGACTGTTCACCCTGTGGTATTAGTAAGGGCCATAATTCTCACTAAAACCGAAAGAAGAGTGGGTCACCAAAACATGTTTTGTAACCGGGGCTCAAATGATCAGGGATAAGTATAACCCTGTGCATGTTGTTCCCTAATGCAAAGAAAGGCAAACTGAAGTTGAGCTACTGGCAACCAAACAGAGAGAGAGAAGGCAATCAAGATATTCCCTCCTTAGGCACAAGAGGCCTTGCTGGAACTTGCTTTTTTTTTTAAACACTTTTCTTTGACAATAAGAGCAATTCTCTGCCCAACTCAGTGGGCAGCAGGGCCAAAGAATGCCAAAGGAGAGGAAACTACACAAGGACTTCAGTCTGTTCAGAAAGTGGGGCAGGACTTTCCCAAGACACGTCCGGTTTAAGAACTGAAAGTATATTTCTCCTTTTGTTTGTTCATACCTAAAGAACTAAAGGATTTCTGTTACTTAATTCTATAGAAAGAGACAGAGATTCAAGGGAGTTGGAAATAGGACAGTTAGCTAGAAAAGGAGTGTCTACTTTTAGGATAAATGCCACTAATAACCTTGCTGTGATCAAGCCATACATTCATGTAATAGAAATTGGAGCATATTTACCATACCAGGGAGTTTGAGAGGTGTTCTTTTCCCATTCACTCTGAATACTTCTAGGATTTCTGGTTTAGGACTTATTTTTTTGTGTGGATCAAGTGACAGTAATATTTTTAAATACGAAAAATTAACCCCAAATCCTGAGGATAATTAAGTAGTGTAGCACAAAGCAAAGCAACAGTGATTAGAGAGGGGAGGGAAATGAAAAGCAACATCCTTGTACTCATCACTAAGATCAACTACAGCATCCATATGAGAGTCAACAGTACCATGAGTCTAAAATCCTGCACGGACCAAGACTAAGCTGGCTGAGCAATCTTTTCTCCCTTAACAAATGCATTCCCTGGGAACAAGAGAATTCCCACAACAGCCAAGGAGTAACCACACACCAGGTACTTTGGCAATCAACACATAGCATGGAACATCCCTCCTGAAGAGGCAAAGTCAGTCTTGAGTCTATTGCTAAATTCCTCTGAAGACTTGGCTTTTCCCTGAGCAACAAGTACGCTAATTTAAAAATTAATAGCAACAATTTGCTCAGTAACTTTGGGACAAGGGAAGAAGAGAGCTACCTATACAGCAAGAATGAGCTTCTCATTTTATTTTTTGGTGAAGGATTCATCTGCCACAATCCATGAGTGTATGGCATAAAGCCCTGAGTAAGCAAATGACTTCAAATTACCCAGTGGCAATTATGAATGAGAGAATGCATGCTGGAGGTGGAATGAAAGAAAATTAAGAGAGATTAATGTGAAATATAAGGTTATAATTAGGCATAGGTATCTGTTTTCTACCTGCTTTTGCCCATGGGAAATCTGGAAAAATAAATAGTCTTATTTAATAAAATTCTCAACGCCAACAGAGAAGCAGGGCAACTTTTTAAAAGCTATGACAACATATGCCAGACAGGCTGTGTTGCAATGGGTTTACATTTCAACATGGAACGGGTTGTAAGAGAACACAGCCTGCTATAGCATGTTTTGACAATATTTAAAAAATAAAGAGAACTGAAAAATTCATGCCAGGGGAAATAAAATCAACAATGCAATGCTCCTGCACCAGGTCAACCTGAAGAAGCTCCCATGCATGAAGGAACTGAGGTTTCTACGGTGTGAACCAGATATTTTAACATTTGGGAAGAAAAAATAAAACCACAACCCAAACCAAAAACCCCACCACAGCTACTCAGTGGGAGGGAAAACAGATTCAAACAGCTGAACTTGTTCTTTCCTCATCTTGGCAGCTCTCTGGAGGGTCAGAAGCAATAGTCTGGTATGGAAGGTTGAATATTGATTTTTCCAAACAGTTCTGTTATCGTCTCACTTTGTTTGCAGTGCCACCAACTACATCAGCTAAGACAACATCCAGGCACCCTCTGATGGAAGCAAAACAGTATTAAGGAAACTTCTCATTTAAAGCTATATTTCATTCCCCTGAAAATGCAGTTCCTATTCTCTTTTAACACATTTTCTGCTTTAAGTACAAATATTGGGTAGCTCCAAAGCTGGTCAAATTCCTTTGCAAGTAAAAACTGAACCTTTTTTCGTTGTGTGCCTTTTGTGTGTGTGCATGCGTGTGGGGGGGTGTATTTACTACTCAGACACACATATAACTTCCTCTCCTTAGTCACAATGCCCAAAAACATCACCTGCTCTGAGCTCTGCTTTCAGGTTCAATAGATCTCTAAATACTCTGAAGCAAATTCTCTTCACTAATTTCTAGAAATCTATGATAAGACTGTACTGAGCAAACTCTCCATGAATTCACATCAGCCATACCAAGACTGGATACTGGATCACCAAATGTAACAGGGGATTGCGCATTTCTGCCTGTAACTATGGTATAAAATTCAGTTCTTGGTCCTAGCTGGAATTGCAAGCCCTGCTAGAACTGGAGAATCAATGGCATTTGTACATTAGTTTCATTCCATCTGAACCTCTACGTTTTAAATTAATTTTTGTTTCAGTTCATTGTGGCACGTGCTGCACCCAACAAGCTGTCTTGGGCACAGATTGTTTTTTGCCTCTTTGAAAGAGTGGAAGTATATGACCCACCTGCAAAAGGCTTCTTTTTCTACCCCTTAACATGAGCACTGATTCTTGAGGCTCAAGCATCCATTCTCTCAAAAAGCATATAGGAATTCCCTTTGTTCATCTATTTAAGAGTTCAACACAAGAAAGTCACACATAGACATTGGCTGTGTTTAAAAGAACATGAGGCATCCGTGACATCTAAGCAATATATTTTCTGGCACTGGTCCCCTCTCTTCAGAACCATTTTCTTTATCTAGATCAAAGTCCCCGAGAAATGCTGAGGTTTTTGCACCCTTCATATTTTTTCTGCCAAACCAGAGACACATCACATTTCCACACACATTCACCTCTTTGTTCCTCCTCCTCTACCTGCTCTTTTCTCCCTTTCTCCTGAATAACTTTCTTCCACTTAACTGGTCCAGCTGTTGGAAACAGCATTACATGCTATGATTGACCAAGCTGTTCTCATCTAAGGAAGGTGTTCCTCCCCCTCCAGCAGAAAAGCCAGCTTATTCCTTCATGACCCTTCCATCAGCTACATCAACAGAAATATTTTGAGGCTGCAGCATTTCTGTCCACAGTGCAGATCCAAGATTTGTGATGTGCTGGCTTTTAGGTGTTGGCAAGCAGGCAGAAGTGGTGGGGACAGGACTTCTCAAGCGAGCATTGCCACCAGAGGTAACACAATTTGAAACTGCAGAATAATTGCTTGCCAGCAGGCCTTTCACTGTGTTGAGAGATGAATAAGGATGTCAGGGCTCTAAGTGTAAAGAGGTTTTCTTAATGGCATTATTGCTGAGAAATAAACAATTGTCTGTCACTCATTACTGCATGCAGGTCCTCACATCTCTGAAATGCTGGAGAAACAGCATCTTACAAACAAGGAAAGTGAGTTATTAAGCAATTGGAAAGTGATTATACAATTACATTCTGTTCAGGTACCATTAGTCACAAGGAAGATGGAATAGATCCAAGCTTTAAAAGTGAATTACTCATACAAAATTATGTCTGCTGAGAGTCACTTCTCCTTTAGGGTTCACTATCTGTAGTGCAAGATTTTCAGTGGAGGAGACGAAGGGTGTTGTGCTAAAGCATAAATACAGAAGCCAGGTTCGGGTTCTATTCCAGCCAGCAGTGGAGAGCAAGTTGCAACTGGCATTAAGTCTGAACTGGTATAGACAGCCACGAACTTACTGATGCCAGCAAAGCTAAGCAGATTGACAGCAATGCAGAAACCAGCTCCTGCCTCTGCTTAGGATAGGTGTGCAAAAATAAAAGTCATTAATATAGTTTAGAGTCTGCAAATCCAGCACTCCCTCCACAGCAACAGTCTGTCCTACTTACAAACAGTGTACGCTCACTTCCAACTAAAAATAAGCCTTTTTTGGCCAAGACTATTCCTGATGGACCATTTTCATACCAAGCTCTGTAACCTCCATTGTCCTTTGTGAGATGAGCATGGCCTTGGCTGCACTTTTGGGACTCCGTGGGCTGCTTTTGGTCTCTCCATCCTATAGCTTTTTTTTTTTTAATGCACTTACAGATTCTGTTTAAGTTCTCTTTGCTGCCTGTACGTTCCAAACATGCTTCAAGTTCATTCTTGTGTCAGCATTAAACATTTCACACAGGTGTGGCCCCAGCAGAGCCGATAATAATTCCGCACTTTCCCTGACCTTTTGCCCAACCTTCCTGTAAAATGGCACATCATATTCCCTCTTTCCCCCCAAAAACCCAGTCATTTTGTAATATAATACACAGCCTTCAACTGTGTTGGGGCTGCTGTGCTGCTCCATTATGTCTCTTGGAATGCTTTTTACTGGTACTTTAATGTAAGTAAATGAAAGGGTGTGATACAAGACAGGTAATAGACAGGATTACAGATTGTGTCTTCTTGTCATTAGCTGAAACTAAGTGCTATATCAACAAACATCATCTGTTCTCTGCCAAAAGAAAAAAAAATCAGGATATTTCAGTTGTAAGTAGCGCAGGAATAGATGGGGTTAATAAAGAAAATTGAACCCCTGTAGTACACATTTAATCATTGCATCCATCCAGAGCTTACTCTGATTTCATGCCTTCACTTTCTCATCAAGCAAGCATCAACTTACAGCAAGTATCTTCTTTTCTCAAGTACTGTCTTATTTTGTTTCACTAAACACTTCAGGACATAAATTCCACTTTCAGGACTATCTTGTGCTTGTAACACTATGCAATTAAATCATTCCTAGTTACAGAGCAACTGTTTAAACCTTGAGTCTAAGATTCCTTGCTTAGTGAAGATGAGATCTGGGTCTCTCATGGTATTTTGCAATCCCACTCACAGAAAGCACACTGAGGGAGAAGGGCTCCAGCACAGCCTCTGAATCACAGGCTGCACCAGGGGTGGAAATCCATCTCCTTGCCTGGACAAACTATTGTTTGAACAGACTCAGCCAAAGCCTCAGCCACATCCCTTTAGCTTGCTAAGCCAGTCCCTCCCTGCCTCTGTGCCAGTGCAGTTGCATGGATGGGTGCAGCCAGCACACCTCCTCCACTGCTCTCACTGCAGACTTCCAGTGCAGAGGGCAGCACTAACCCAGCTTGTCCTGACTTGCTCTGGAGAAGGACGACAATGAAAACTGTAGCCAGTACCTTGATAATGGTAGCAAAGTTAAAATGGAAGCTCCTTGCCTAACTTGTCACAAAAACACCCTTGCATTTAATAAATAATATTCCCTGTATAAAGATTGCACAATAAAGTATTTAAGTCCAGGGCTTCCATTTATGACCTGCAGGCTTGGGCCAGTACAAATCCAGAGAGCTCCATCAGAGCTTCAGTCAGTCAACACCTGCCCAGCACATCAATCCCTGCCCAGTATCAATCTGCAAAAAAGTGCCATGAACTTACAAGGCATTCTGCCAGTTCCCATCAGCTGAGAAACTGTCCTGATGAGCACAATGTTCTCGGTCATGATTCACCCTCATCAACATTGCCATTAGTCAGAATATTTTTAGAAGCAACTTTAACATGGTTTAGGAGCTCTTCAATAAATATGCATTTAAATAAGCTATCCTGGAGCAGGGAGATAAAGGAAGGAGGTCCACTGCAAGTTAGAACTGAAGTGCGGCAAAACAATTCTGCAAAATGTTTTATATCTTATATAAGCTCTCCTGACAGAACCTCAGGGGTTCACATTAAACACCATAAATCAGACCACCTGGGGCTCCCCTATGATTATTGCAGCTGCATGCTGCAAGCTCCAGTAGAAGAAACGTTCCCTTTTATTGTAAGAAAGTAATAGGGCATAGCCCAAGTCTGCCAGAAAAATGCACAAATCAAAAGCAGACTTTGCACAAAATCAGCTTCTGATGTGCTCGTTTGCTCTGGATGTACGTGGCAAGCTGACAGTCAGAATCACTTTGTCCTCACTGATCACCGATGCTTTTGCCAGCAAGGTGAGTAGCATGTGGAACAGCCAATTCTAAAGAAACTTCGGTTCAATGGAAAATAAAACCGAGACATTTATTTTATTTTTGTATCTTCTCCTTAGTGAATTTCAGCAACTGGGAAAGGCACTGGACTCTCACCACTGAAGCCCAACAGCACACACAGCTCAGGCAGACATGTCACAGCCACCACAGCTGTGCCTGCTCCTGGAAGGACACCCCGAGGTTCAGCAGCAGGGAGCCACCCACGGGCCTAGGCAGAGACTTGGCAGAAGCCCCGTTTTCATAACCAAAGAAAGGTGTCAACTTCTGGCTACTAGAGATGAGAAACAAATGTGCAAAACCTCCAAATATATGCCCATGAAAACTGATGGGAAAAAAAAATGTAGCAGTCTTTTCCAAGTGAGATAACAGTAACCATTCCTTTTCCTTCACTTCTGCCTTTGTTCTAAACCTGACAGTCATCACTGATGAGGAGGAAATCTGTCTTGTGAGAATTTCTCTGACAAGAAACATTAGGGGCAGGTCATCTCAAACATCTCTGACACCTGCATTTCCCAGAAAGTCAGAGATTAGTGGAGCCTTGATATGTCCCTACAAAATCTTTGGTAATCAATCTGACAAGGAACATATCATTGCCATCAGCTAGCTGGAAGGAGGATCATGATGGCACATGTTGAACATCCCCTCTGGTGGTCTTCCTGACTTTCAGTACAAGTAACTCATTTCTGTGGAAATGTCCTGCCTTGCCATCTGACCACTGAGACAGCTTTTGAAACATGCAATAAAACAAGGAGTGAAACTTCTCATTGGGTTTAGTTTTTCATTGTGAGGTTTAACAGTATACACAAATATGACAGAACACAAGCACAGATTCAAGGAGATTATTAAGGGAAATATGTAGGTGCTTGCTGAATAGCAGACTAGGGGAAATCTAAATGCTGTTTCAGTCTAGGAGCACAACACAAAAAACTTGGTAATCTAAACCACTGCCTCAAGGAAAGTGTTTACTAACACATCACCACCTTCTGATGTTGATTTTGATTTAAGTTTGTTTGGGTTTTTTAATTTACATATTTATACACATACACACACAAAAACCAGCACAGACCATATGAGAAAGCAGCAATAAATCTGTTATTTCACCCTAAGTTGATTATTTTTAAATTTTAGTCTTTTCCTAAGAAATTGACAAGTTGATGGGACATGTCATATTTGATGGCCAGGAACAATAAACTGGCAGGCTGTCCCTCTTGCAGCTCACTTATGGTAGCAGCAAAGTAGAAGCAAACCTGCAGAAAACGTCGTAAGTCAACAGACTTTTTTCAGGCAGCACTAAAGCTGGCAAAGTAGCCCTTTTCTCATTTTGACAGGTAGAAACTATATCTGGAAGCCAACCAATGGAGAAAAGATTATGATTTGGACATGCTGTGTTCTGTTATTCTTCTAGCAAAGAATGGATCTCTGGGACCATCACAGTTGAGTAAAACTTAAATCAGCACTAAGAGATTTTTTTTCTTGTTTACAACAAGAATCAGGTAAGCTCTTTGCAGAAATGACCACACAAACCCAAAAGGCAACTTCAAGATACCTTCAGGTATGTTTTGTCATTCTCAGGCAGAGCAGAGGTCTGATCTCAATCACATTTCATTAGGAAGCCTGCAAGAATTGCTGCTACCCAGAATGGGAGAAGCAGGACATGAGAACCATTCTCAGTATTCAAGTCATCTTTAAAAAAGGGAAAAACAAAACAAAACAAAACCCACCAAAACAAAAAAGTGAAACCAAACAACCCAATAAAATAACAACGTTTTCTTCCTGAGCAAATTAGCAGAAAAAACATTCTGCTTTCTAGCCCATCACTCTATTTGACAGTAGCTGTCAAAGATAAAATCTTTCAATGAATTAAAGGAGAGGAAAGGCCAATCCCTCCTAGTTATGTTGCAATGATTTACATCAGTATAATTACATCTTCATTACTGTGGGAGACTGACTAGACCTCCAGGGAAATGCTACTAGTACATAAGAACTTTCATTTTTAATTGCAATAGATCTGCCTCTATATATCTAAATCTATTAAAACACATTGGAACAAACCAAGATTAATAAAAATAGTGGAAGGCTATAGCGCAGATCTGTTAAATGTTAAACTAATTGCACTGCATTCTTTCCAGCCTTTAAGTAGTACATTGCAATTGGTTCATATCATTGAGCTATAAGCTAATATATAGATGATCTTTTTTTTACTAGCAATACTCTCTCCCAGATCAATCTTAATACAAATTTCTAATGCTTAGAAATTCTGATACTTGCCTATAATTCAAATGCTAATATCAGTTTAACCTTGAATTTACTGCAATCACTTTCCCTCTAAAGAGTGCACTCATTTAATCAATGAAAACTGCTATTCTGAGGGCCTTCTCTTCATACAGTGAAATCAATCCCTCTCATCACTAGCAGGCTCTTCAGTTGGAAGAACACCCAGCACTTGAAGAAACTGGTGTAAAGATGCAGAACACACACTGCCTGCTTCTCTGGATACACACTCAAGTCAGCTCAAATCTGATGCCCAGCAATAACACATCTCACTTCACAACCAGATACAGCCAAGCATCTGCAAAGAGCCTCACACTTTATCTGTGCCCTAAAAAATTTGTCCCAGAACTGTTATAGATGGCTTTTTCCCCAAAAAAGATAATCTGTATCATCTGATCCCCCTATGCTGCACTCGACCTTTATGGATGTATCCACATATTTAAATTTGGGACTGTTGTTATCTCCTTTATGCTTTGTAAGGGCTAGCATGCACATATGGGTATGCATATGTTTGAAAGGGTTTAATTTTATTAAGCTTGGCCTACAACATACTTTTTTCTAGGTTTCCAGGTTCTCTTTGCAGCCCCCACCTTCCCCCACCCTGGTAGACCTGCAGAAACAGTTTTCATCTGGAACAATTCTCCCACTCAGTGCTGTGTATAATGTTATACTCTACAGAAATAATAAAGAAAAAACATGAAAATGGAAGAAAACAAGTGAAAAAAAAATTGGTTAAATAAAAGCCCCATGTTAATGCAGTTTGTGCTATGTCCCAGAATCCTGAGATAAATACTAAGTTTTCCCTGTTTTTTCAGTTTCTTGTTGACCAAGTTGGTATAAGCAGGATGGATCCTTAAAACATATTTCTATTAGCTTCAATTCAATTGGATGATTACATACATATTTGTAGCATTAGATCCTTAAAGGGCATATTTTTAGGGAAAACAAATTAATATGCATGTGTGAGTCTATAGTAAGTCTTACGATCTGTAAGTTAGTTCTTAAAAACATCTTACATTCTCACAGTGTAGTGTTTTGCAGTCTTGCTTCCACCAAAACAGAGCTGAGGGGGAGAGCAGGAGGAGGCAGGAAGAGGGAGAGAACTAGGCTTAAAATATAATGCAAGAGACAAAAATCAAGTCTCTTCTAAAATAAAATTTGTTCAGCATTATCTTGGCTGAAGCTGGTACAGACACTGCAACACAGGTCTTATATTTTCCTGTACCCACGGGACCCATTCATTCCAGCAGGCCTTCTTTTAGGTGCAAACCATCCCCATCACTTCCTCGGACAGCCTTCTGCACAGCAGGCAGAAAGGACTGCTCCTCATGTATGCAAATTCATCCATATCTTTAGGGCTCCTCTAGTGCCCACCCATTCACAACAAGTAAATCACAGAGAGAAGCAGGATTTAACTCTGAATAGCTTTGCATTTGCTGATATAACTTCGACCCTTGATGATAGTTAATGTCAGGGTTTTTTGCATTCAATTAACTTAACGGTCCAGATTTTTAATTTGCATTTCATTTAACATTTCAGATTTTTAATTTGCCAGATATTGTTTATCAAGTATTCATTTCAGCGCCTTTCACTGTATATACAGTGCATACTCCTCAGTAATTAGTGTGCAGTAAATTAATTCTCTCCTTGTTCCTTCATCAGATATTGGATTAAGAAACTTTCACTGTACCGACATAGTGAGCTAGATTAGGAATTTCCCATCTATAATACCTTTGTTTAATATTTGTCTTGTATGTGTTATGGTGCCTTAATGCTTTACATGATAAGAAATGTTATAGTTAGAAGCAGAAACCTCCAATTAATTTGAGTCACATATTTGTTTGAAATTAGTAGACTTAAATTCAATGCGTTCACATGGTTCTACAGTCTCTACTCCTTTAGCCCTACATTTTCCTCAAGAAAAAAAAGAAAAACAACCGAAAAAATCTTCTATTTATATAAAGGACATTTAAATTACCCTGATGATTTTCATCAACTGCCATGAGCATTAAATCAGAGCCAAAGTAAACACCTCGTTATAGATCTGTCTTCTGAGTTATGTCAATATGGGCCAATGACCAGCAAAAGTATCCTCTTACAAATCCAGGGAAAATAATACACAAACTCAATAGAAGGGCATTGCCACCACAGTCCACTGAAATTATGCGTGTTTCGCAAACATTTTCACAGTTCATTTCACCTTTTCCACATCCACTGAGACACACAGCATACAGACACAATTGTTCCCAGCTCAGTCCTAGGAGAACACCTTTGCTCAGTGATTAAGGCTCCTCTGTGCAAACTATATTCATCTTTATCTGAAATGACCTTGCAAAACTCCCCCACCTGCATGGTTTTGCTCTAGCAGGCCAGCTGGCCAAAATATCTTACAAGGGATGTTTATGCCTGTACAGATCAATGGAAATTTTATTAAGTTACATTTGTTTTACATGCTTTAAAACTCTACAAAATTATAAATGCAGTGTTTTCCTTCAGTGACACAAACAGGTAACGTGGCTGATGCATGACAGGAGGAGGAAACATTGGTCCCTCCTGAACCTGTGCCTAAAAGGTCTTACATCACATCAAACACAAGTGCAAGCACACAAAGAACTTGAACCTAGTTTGGACAATCCCCAGCATTAGCTACAGGGATCAGTGAAGAGGAGGAGCAAAGATCTGGGCCACAAGAGATATGAAGGGTTTTTTCAGGCAATTTGCTGCTGAGGAGTATGAACCACAGGCCACCCAGTCTTGAAATTGTCCACAGCCATGTGTACAGCTCACAAATTTCCCCACTGCTTTTCTACTTGAACCAGCAAGACACAGGAACACCATTTATACCTGGGACGTGGCAGCAGAGGACAATTGCTGCCTCTGTTGTCCACTGACAACACAGGACATACAGATGCACTGAAAAGAATGAGTTTCCAACTAGGCACAAGAAAATATCATTAACTTGTTTAGAAAACTAATAATGGAGAGGACTGTGCCTTTCTTCTCATTCAAAGCAAGAAGAGCTTCCTTTCCACATTTACCACATTTTTATTTAAAGGCTACAAAATTGCCAGTGCACATGTGTGTCTGCAGGGAACTCTCAGGTTTACAGTGGAGCTGGTGTTCAACCAACCAGAGCAGATGATGTCCTTCCAGTCTCTGCTCCCTTCCATAACAGTGCACAGTAGTTGCAAGGAATAAAACATCACATGAAACTGAAGAGCAGGTGACATTCACAGAGGTCATTGTAATCTGAGATGGGGTTTGTAAGATTTTAGAAAACTTTGAATTTTTACACCAAATCATTCTAACCATGCTGGGTTTCTGTTGCCACTATTTCTAAAAGGTTGTCTTACAAGCTCACTTCACTGAGGAATACAAACTGTCCTCTGGTTAAGTTTGCTTAGGGCCACATATCCTCAGTTATTTTCATCATCCTTTCCCTCATTTAGAGTGTGCCTCTGCCCAGGCTGGTACATATTATCCACTTCATGCACTTTAGCATGGGCAGTGCAATAATGACCTCAAACAAGAGTTCATTAGAACAACTTCCCCTGCTCACTCTGGATCCATCTGACAATGAAAATCAACTTTGTAAGGATTATAATTCAAATTTAGCTAAGACAAGTCTACTGGCAGACTTGCCTAAGAAGTGAAAGAGCTCGGCTTAGCTCCTTGTTCTGTACACACATTTCACAAGTTTCTACATCTTTCTATAACCTAATTTTCCAAAAAGAGACCAAGAAGGACAACATCCATTATCTTACATGTCTTGCACGTAGATGAAAACATTACAGCCTACAAAACTCTGTTAGCTGTGAGCTTCCATCAAAACATGAGATGCAGGAATAGCACTTCTGATTTTCTGTGTGATAACAGACACGGAGGTCTCCCTGTTCCCTGCCTTTTCTGCATGACCAAACACACTGAACAGCATCATCCATTGTGTGGAAATGTAGGGCAGCACAGAAGCATTGGGCAGAGTAAACATACACCACATCTCTGCATGGAAAAAAAACTTTGGACCTGAGGTGAGATTGTTATAGGAATCAAACCAAGACTTAACCCCAGCACCCTGGCAGCACACCTTACTCTTGCAGTCATGGGTGTGCTTACTTCATCTTTCTGCTTAAGCAGGAGCAATGCCCTCTTTAAACTACTATGGCAAACACAGAAGCAGAAATTTTGGGATACCTTGGGAGAAGCATTCACACTTGAGAGTTTCAACCTAATTTATGGAACCAAATATTGCCCACAAAAGCATCAGTAGCATTCTGATATTCTTTGCCAGACTATCTGCCATCACTTAATGTGCTAAAGTGTCCCCATGACAAACTCTGTGGGCATACTAGAGATGTGAAGCTGAAGATTGATGGAAGATGCTTCCAAAACAAAGTTTCAGCTCAAGGTGTTTTTGTTCTGTCATGAGTTGAATTCTACAGCAAAGCTCCTTTTGATTCCCATGACGTGGAAACAAGGACCATCTGACACAAACTGGTTTCTCTGTGAGAGGAGGCAAGATTTACATTTACAATCAGATGCTGAAGAGCAAGGCAAGTGCCATGTCTGTATCAGCTTAACTGGACATAGGAGTGGGGGCAAAAAAGATAAAAACAAGAATAATAATTTTGTTTCTTTCTTTTTGAGACAACTAATAGATATCCTAAAGATCAGGTTGCAGTTACACCTTTCTTCCCTGTCTGCTCATAGTCACAAGGGCAGCAAGAGCACAGAGACTCTGTGACAGTTCCACACTCCAACTCACTGCAGGAGTTTGGGGTGGGAGGGGGGAATGTACCTGAGCCACAGCTCCCACCAGTGCTGTACAGGATTTTGTACACACCCCTAAACACGTGGCAAAGCACAGACTTTGTGACTGTCTGCCAACTGTTTGCCAATGGACACAGGAAGCAAGCTCTCTATTATAATATCAGCTAAAGAAAGCTAATCGATAGTATGAAAAAGGGCTTCCTAAGCATGAGACACATTAAAAGCAGATCTTTAAAACTGTGACAAGGTGACAGCAATATTTTTCCTATTTGGGCCCCAGAAGTCCAAGCAACACACACTAAAACAACAATTAAAAGCACACAAAAAACCCACTAACAACAAAAAAACCCATTACATTTATCTTCAAAAATGCAAAGTAACAAAAATCTTACATGTTGCATTTCTTCACTGGTTGCAATACATTTTGTCTTCTAATAGGAGATTATGTTTTGTTTTATTTAGAAAGTTTAGACTTTTTTTTAATCTAAAATGTTCAATTTATTCAGTAAATAGCCTATCAGTATAAAGGGTCACTGAGTATGCCAAGGGAAAGTATATCTTTTGAATTAAAGGATCGAAAATTCAGTCAGGCAGAATACTGGTTGCTCTCAAGAACATTATGGGAACTAATGAAAGAACCCCATTTCCTGCCTTATACAATTAAGTAATCAGCTGCCTTTGGTTACCCCTAACAACTTACACAGACAAGGGGATTACTAAGCAAACAGACTGCAGCATTTCAGAATACACAGTCAACAGGAATGCTGAAATGACATGCATTCCCAGGGGAGTCACTACTTTTCAATTTTAAGAGAAGGAAGTGGGATTATTGAAAATTTAGGACTTGGCAGACCTTTACAGAAATGCGCTGGCTGATGTAATGTGCACTCTCCAAGTTAAGTACAAAAATAACCCTTGCCATCTGAAGAATGTTTCCCTGCTACCTATTCTCCAAGATACAGTGAATTCCTGATCTGGTTCAAATGAGGGGATGCTTAGATACAAAATAAAACTATTGTGTTTGGATCAGAAGAGATTTTTAAGATCATTCATTCAGTATGAATCACTACTCTGTGGAAAAGCATGAAGTTTAACAAACACCATAGTTTCAGCGGGAAGCAACTTTTATTTCTGAAAAATAAGGAAAATATTTCTTAATCTCTTCAGAGTGACTTAGTTTGCACAAGTACCAAACAAACAGCAAATAGCCTTCCCCACTCCATAGGTGCCTCTGTCGGGGTCAGGTTTTTCAGGGTTTCAGTGCTCAGCGGTCACTACTAGTTTTAGATTTATGACTTCAGTGGAAGCAGTGCCAAGAATTTTTGGGAATCCACCCCTAAACCAACACCACGAGGAGTGGTGGAAGAAACACAGCTTAGTTTTCCCACAGCAGGGAAGTAGTGTTTGGGGTTTCTTTCTCTTCATGGTAATAGACTTTACTGTCTGCTTTTCAAGTAATTGGTACTGCTGGTGGCAGGACCGGGAGTGTCGTTAACACCCAGAGGTACTTTCGTGACCGCTCTGAAACCTTCTGGGGAGGATGAGGAGAACTGCTATTTTCCATTAGGTCTCTTGAACCTGTCATATAAAAACCTTAAAGTCCATCAGTGAAAAGGGGTAACAAAGATATTTACAATTTGATGAGAAAGAAAAAATAACGGGAGAAAGAACATGAGCAATAGCCTTGTTCTAGAGTGACTGACTGTCCAATGTAAAGAAAAATTGAAATGCTACGCTGCTCACTTGAAACTGCCAGAGTGCCAGAAGTGCTGAATGGAATAGTGCTTCAGAAAGAAGGTAAATATTCACTTGGACTTGCTATTATCTGCTGAGGCACTAGAGACATATTAAATAAACAGCTATGCAAGGTTGAAAATACTTCCAAAAGAATACGAAAAAAACTGTCGGCATTGCCAAAAGATAACACAGAAAAAAAGGGGAAAATATCTTGTAGTTAAGAGACATGGAAAGTGATTTTTTTTTTTGTAAAAGCGCATTGCCTCTTGGCTATAACAATGTCAACTCTCTCCTGCACCATCTGGCTCCCCTATCCCCTCCACAGGGTGATCTAATTATTGGGGAAACATTTGCTATCAACAGCACCTGGCTGCTCCTTGATGTTTAACTTTCCCTTCCTGCTCCCTCAGGCTCAGGTTCACAAGACTCAGGCATATCTGCAGAGTTATTCATGGTTACAATAATAATCTGCTTGGACAATGGTTTGAAATAGAGTAAGTGACTTGACCATCATTATTCACTGGCCAAGCTTTGAGCTGCCCTAAAATTCCTTTCCATCCCATTTACCAACTCATTCTGGACAGATCCAAAACTGGCTCCAAAATTCCTGATTATTTAACTTGTTCCCCTTCCCCAGTGTCCTCAGATGTCGAGGTTTGGGCAATGTACAACTGTGTGCTTTGGGGCACATGGAATTTATACAGAGGATTAGGCAATCTGACATCAGAGATGGGATTAACTACTGAAATACAACCTCAGTTCTTACAGTTATGTTGGTGGGTTGGATTTAATTGCAGAAGGATCCTTTTCCAATTCCAGCAAAAAATACTAAAAATGCCACTAAAATAATCCTTTCTTGCAACCCACAATGTAAGATCAGCCACACTTTCTAAACTGAAGAAAACTCGGAGGTCAAACTTCATGAGACACCATACCACTGCCTCCGAATTCAGACCCAAGTCCCAAGCCAGCCCAACCTTGGGAGCAGGTCAGAGCCTCACCTTCCCATTGGAGCAGCCATAGCTGCCACCTGCCTGGCTTGGACTGCAACAAGCTTGTTGGTACAACAAACCTGCTCCGTGACTTTTATTAAGTGCAATTTGGGCTATAACATCACATGGCCCTCACTCTGCTTTCAGTACACGCTGCTGATATTTTCCAGCACAACACTAGAGAGCAGACACTTGGCATTGTGTGCATCCTTCCCTCCCCTCCCCAGACACATTCTTGTCCTGTCAATCAGACTTCCTATTCCACACTGCCTCCACTCAAAGTATGAGCTGTGGAGTCAGCAGTTGGGATTCACATGATCAGATTTAGACCCCTAGACAGAATTTGCCCAACACTATTCTTTGTGCTAAGCCTGCCTCTGATTTTGGGAAAGCAATGAGGCAGTAAGACCTGGAATAGCAGACTTAGATCATGATTCAGATAGGGGCTAACTCAGCAGAGAGGCAACTAAGCAAGCCTAGATGCCTTAAAGCCAGCAAGGGGGTTATTTGTATTGCTCTGCTCTTCTCACAGCTCCAGAAAAAGGAGGGAAGACTTTGTGTTATATCATTTTTGTCACAGTGAGCCAGATCTCTGCCAACTTTCCATGCATCTGTTTAACCACTGTGGTTCAGCAGAGCAGGTCAACACACACTTGAGACTGCGCTCACTGGAGACTCTGTGCCAGATCCCAAAGGAGATCCATCCCCAACTTTCTTTGTAAAGACATACTTAACTGTCACAGTGCAGAGTTAGAAAGAGGATGATTCCCTATTCCAGTTGGCAGGAATTAAAAAAAAAATAAAAGCAAACCATCACAGAAAGTGTCAGATCCAAATATAAACAGTAAGAATTGGTGACTAAAGGTTGCAAACAGAATTGCATGCAATAACTGAGGTGTGGTTTCCAATCACACTTCACAGGAGTGCACGAATTGCTTCAAGTATAGATCATTCCCTGGACAGTACTAGCAACACACCTAGAGATTTCCTTGATATCCTGACCAGAAAACATACAGCAGGTATTTGTATCTGTAATAGCATATGTCTAGAAACAAAGCTAAACTATCAGCTTCCCAAGCAAGAAAAGGGCACTGAGCACTGAGAGATGAAAGAGAATAAAGAAACAAATCAGACTAACAGCAATAATAGATGCCTTCAGCCCCTTCCTGTGTGTTACTTATGTATCACAGTGCTCACAATTGCTTTTTCTCCTTTGCCATCTTGAAATGATTGCTCTTTAGATTAGAGAAAAAGCAAATAAAAAACTAAGGCATAATAAACTGTAAAGGATTAAACTGGACACTTCACACAACTTCTGCAATACAAGAACAGGGAGATATTCAGTGAAGCTAAAAGGCAGCATACCTAAACAAAAGACGTTTTAATGTACAGTTTGCTGCATCCTATGGAAAAATTTGTCTTCATTCCTCCTTGGCTTTCACCATGATGCTTTGAGAGATGGGTAGGCTTTATCCTGTCTTGCCTTCCTTTTGCACAGATCTTATTTCCCCATATCTTAGTGGTCCTAAAAATCCACTCCAGAGCTCCCTGCTGTTGCAAATTGAATCCTTTTCTCCTGCTAGGATATCTGTAAAAGTTAGTTATTTTGAAAAATAGTCAGACCATATCCAGATCAGATGCATTAACTTCTCTCCCTTCCCAGTTTTGTCCTTTCCTCACTGTTGACCATGCCACCATCTTCCTCATCACTCATGCCCATTCTGTCATCTTACGTATGGACACCTCACCAGAATCAGTTATCTTAGATTTGGAGCTTCCTCTGGATACCTATAGCCACAATTGTAGACATTTTCTTCTCCATAATGTCAGTAACTTGATCTAACTCTTATCTAAACCATCTCATATAATTTCAAGCAACTGTCCTCTGGCCCAAACTACACACCCTAATATTGTGCTGCTGTGTCATCATGGGGCAGAGATCATTTCTTAGCTCTTCTCTTTGACTGTATGTTCCTTTTCTCAGCTGGTTCACCTTTTCTGTTACTTCAAACATAAGCTTGTCTTGTTTAGCAAGGCATTTCACACCTTATCCCTCACCCCACGTCTGCTTCATCATCTCAATATACCAGTCGGAAACACATTGGCTACATTTACAAAAACAAACAAAATAAAAACAAAAGAACACCAAGAAAAAAACCCTACCACCTTCATGATTTCAACCACACCACCTTTACATTCAATCACCTGCAAGCCTGTTAACTCATTCATGTCCTTTCCCAGCCACTTCATCAAAAAACACAGGTGATGCTTTGACGACTCATATTCTGTGCAAACTACTTTTCATGTTTATCTATAGAGTCTCATAACATTCTTCCACCTTTTTCTGTCCATTTCTGGTTCTTCTTCAAGGTTGTAAGCTCTTTGAGATAGTAATTCACTTTGTTTTCTGTGTTTACTTAACTCGAAGAGGTCCAGCCCTTGGGCAAAGAACAAGAACCTACAGTACTCATCATCACAAGATACCATTGGTATCTAGAGCTTTCATCATTTCAGGAAATAAAATAAATCATGCATCATCATTACAAACAGAACTTTTTCCTCTTCCTTTCTCTTTTGAGTTAGGAGAGCCCATAAGTTCCCCCTGTGGGTTTTATTGTATTCTCTCTGAAGAAACCATTACTGGCCCTTGTCAGGCTACTGACTATGGCAGCAAGGAAACCTGTTTTGCTCCACAGGCTGACAAATGAGCCAATAAATTCTAAATACACTGCCATGGATGCTTCAATTATTGCTATTCTTTATTATCATTTGTTATGTGTTAACTGTCTCTTTGGGCTGGACCAGTTGGCAGTACTGATCAGGGTGAAAAGTCCTCTGCTGTGTTAAAAAAAGAAAACAAGTCCTGTAAAACTTAATAGAGAGGATGAGAGGAACATTAAAATAGGAACATTTTCCAAGCAAGCTAGAACTCCCTGTGGAAAAGGGAGTCCTCACAGTGTTTACCCCTTGCTTTCACCTGTTGCACTGCTGATTAGAAACAGTATATTGCAAAAGGGAATCTGAATATTCTAGAAGGAAGATTGGCCAGAAAACCAAAGAAAGACAATTGATCTGAACAAATGACTGCATGGGAGGAAAAATGTAAAGGACATGAGATGTCCTAAAAAGGAAGAGCAAGTCTTGCACAGAGAGCCAAATTGTGAGATGTAAATATCAGTTAGATAACTCAAGTTGGGGTTTTCCACAAAAATGTTAAATCAGTGATAAACTATTAATGCTTAAAATACCCGAACGTGCTTGTTGAGTATTGGGGAAAAAAAAAAAACCCACCACACACAGAGACAAAAATCCCAGCATATCTATGTAGAATTCTGGAAAGAGAGAAGGTGAAAAGGGACAAGTGAATGACATGAAGAGCATAGCACACAATGCATAATGTTAACAGGGGATTAGAAGCCCTTTAGTCCCTGCAATAAAAACATGTCAGCAAAATCTGTGTGTTTTTTAAGTGGTAAATAACATGATAGTTGTGTGTTTATAGTAGACCATGCTATTTTTTAATTAATCTAAGCTAAATTTTTTGTATAATTCAGATTTAGAAATGTTATATGCAAAATGCACTGAAATCATGCTTTCCTAGCCAGCATTACCATATGCATCTAGTGTTGATTTGCCGTGAGACTTACAGGCATATACTGGGTTATTGCTAAGCTCAAAACACATCTCTGGCACAGACAAAGTTGAAAATGATGGATTGGTTCTACGCAATTCATTTGACAAGCATCAGAAAGTGGAGAGCAGGGAGAGGAAAAAAAAACCTTTACCAAAGCCACGTAACCTGAGTTAATGAAATTATATTTAACTAAGGGTGTGTATTTAGACTTGATCTTACCTTGGTGACTTAGCCATTAGTAGGAATTCATTGTTTACCTCCACGATTCTTATCGGTACTTAGGCAGTGTTTGCACGTGATTTTCAACTGATTGCTCAACATGCTGTGTGTTAGACTGTTTTGAAATAAATGAAAACACAGCGAGATCACAGAGGGCTAATCTCAATTATCTAATCTGCTTAAAACTGCATGGTTTCTTTTCTTGTTGAGGCCACATTACGGCTTCCTCTATGGGCAGAACTGTATCTACCGATGCCAAACCAGACATCTGTTTCTTATTTTGCAAGGCTAAAACTTTTCTATCAGTGAAATGGAAACAGTTATTATTCCAAATTACTTTTCTTGGGTCATTTGAGGATCACTCCTCAAGAGGTAATAACCCCTTATAATGATTATGGGCTCCTATTGACATCGGTGATAATTGTGGGTATTTGATTTACATAATAGATACTAAAAAAAAAAAACAACCCACCCACCAAAAAGAAAAACCAAAAAACACCACCCTCAAAAATACACACAAAAAAACCCCTCAAAACAAAATCCACAAAAAAAAAAAGAAAGGAAAAAGCAAAAAGGCCCACACAAACACCATAGACCTTTGAGAACATGATCAAATGATGTTGAATTTTGAGCATCTCCAAGAAAGCTGGATAGCTCCTAAAGGCTTTAACATACAGGTCAGGGGTGGAAAATAAATCTAAATATTCTGACTTCAAGTTCGCACTCCTGCAGCCTCTGGAGCACAGACCCTGTTCTACAATTCATGAAAAGATGGAAAAGGCACAGAGTTCCTGGAAAATCATTAATGGGAACTTACAAAAACAACATATGAAAGAAGTTTCAAACAGCTTTTACTATTGGTGTGTTTGCACTGACTGAAGAACATAACAGCCAAAACTCTCTCACCCAGAAGGATTGTGCTTTAGCTTTATGAAATCAGCTCTGAGTTTTCATCTGGAGCACCTGAGCTTCACAACCAAACTCCCTGAGCAACTTCAATTTGTATGTTGACTTCTTCCAAAGATGGCATTAACAATAATTAAGAGGGAAAAATTATCTTAGCAGCTGAAGAGTTAATAATGCACACATTAAAGAGTTTGCACATTAGCCTGCCAAGACCTGATGTCTCTGTTGTCTTCTCATAGAATAGGTTTGCCCTTGGGACAAATCTTTCATGCAGCTGCAGCCCTTGAGGCAATTCCTGAGAAAAAGACTTCGAGGAACAGTTTTACTTAAGGGCCCATGTAACTAAACTCCCTCTTTCTACACCAGCCATTTTTAATGCATCCTGTGTTGTGGGGTACAGCAAAAAAGCAATAGCTTTTTAACTCATGGTCCTTGCAACAGGCTCCCAACAATAACAGCCAGGTAAATAAATTGGAAGTATTAGAAAGTGCTATTTCTCAGCTGGGACACTTTCATACCCCAAACTGTCAAACATCTGATTTTGAAGTATGTGGCTAAACTGAGCTGCTCATTTTTACCCTCTACATTTTTGTTTTCCCCAACATATTATTTCCAATCCAGCATCCAATTACCTCTAGGATTATACTCGGCCAGGTTTTCTGTCAGGCTTCATGACTATCCATTGCTTCTCTGGGACCCTACACAGTGTATGGCATGCACAGGGCACCACCACTGAGGGAATAATCAGCATTCAGTTCAAGGGCCAGGGAGAAGCACATTAGAGCAGCAGGAGTCAGAACAGCACTGATATTTTCATTACAGCACACACCAGTATGGAAGGTCCTGGCTTAGGATGGAGCAATTGAATGGCAAAAAGACTCTGTAGGTTTACTTAAAACTCAGTGAAGTCTCAGGACTTGCCTGATGACCTTCCTTCGAAGACAGATCTTTATTATAGTTTTTTAGCCAAGAGTTCAAAGGAGTAGCACTGACAAAATAAGAGAGATGGTTCCCTCCACACTGCAGATCAAAGCTTGCCAGAGTGGTGAACAATTATCTTGCAACCTTTTTTTCTAGCACACAACAACATGAATGCTTATTCAAGAAACAGCAATGAACATAAAGGTTCAGAGACAACACCTGGTTAAGCATCAACATTTGCATGCTGTTGGAATTATTTGAACTCCTCGAGTCTGCAAAATGAGATTGAGCTTTCCCAGAGAACCACTGCTGTCTAATTACTTTCCCCACGTCATACATACTCAGCAAAAGTAAAAAAAAAGTCAGAAATACTGAGTTTCCCAAAACATGACAAGATACTAGTCAGAAAACCACAGTCAACTAGTAAATCAGAAGGGGAAAGCAAGATTGAAAATCACATGCATTCCCTTGTATTCCAATGGAAACAAGTCTATGCCTATCTCTCTTTTCAACAGAGTTCAGTCCCCAATGACAGAAGTCCAACTGTTCTAGAAAACAAACATGCAAGTGGAAAGCCTGGACATTTTCCTGCCATAATTCTTCATAGAAACCACAGCTTCTTTAATTTTACATGGAAGTATGGGTCCAAGAGTCAAAACTCCATGTCCCTGCTTCAGTGTTTTGTCCAGAGCTCTCCTGTAAGTGCTACCAGCAAACAGACCATTTACCATCAGAGCAAGACTAATTCATAACTGTTAAATCCCTCATGGAGCCAACAGGTCACAGAGATTTTTGTTCAGCACAGTTGACAACAGTATGGCTTGTTTGCACATGGCCAATTTGAGTTTTGGTTTTTCCACGACTATCAAACAGTGAGTGTTCATACAGTGAAGCCTGAATTGATACAGATCAATAGCAGCATATTCTGTCAAGGCTAGCAAGAAAAACCATGTGAAAGGAAAGTATCCTTAATATCCTAAAACTAGAGGAAATTAAAAGGACACATATCTGATAAAAACAACATGGAAATATTGGGGAGGGAGGGAATCTCCTTTTTTTTTATATATGAGAAAATAACATGATTTGGTCTACCACAAAACAAAACACAGAAGTACAATTTTGCTATTGAAAAACCCTACAAATTTAAAAGACTCAATCAGCCTGGAAGAATTTTTTTTTAAACAGCATCAAAACAGCATTTTACTATAATATTTGTGATAACCTGATAGAAAAATCACAAAATTTTCATAACCACACCAGTTTCTAGAATCTTGTCATTATGTAAGAATCTATTTTATTTACAAGGAACATATTTTCAATCCTCACTGATGTGGACAAAATAATATTTTTAATTTATTTTCATTGTTTTGAAAGATCTGGCTCATAAAACTGTAAACATTTGGGGTTGGCCATAAGTATTTCACTTTTTTGTTTTTCCTAAGCATAGACTCAGACAACACTTCTTTTTTTGCCAGAAATCATTCTGGGCTAATGATTTCTGGGAGTACTTGATCATTATTTTCACAGGGCCATGGAACAGATTCTTTGCATGAGGCCAACAAAGGAACCTGTCAGAGAGTAACATGAACCTTGCCATACTGCCATGCAGAAAGGAAGCCTTTTATAGACAACTTTAGAGGCACCTGAGAAGGAGGATGTTGCCTGTGCTCTGCCTTAAGCAGTGGGCTCCTGCTGCCTTTGATGACTTGTGCTATATGCAACTTACCTCGGCAAGATCCACATTCAGTTCTGACACACTGCTCTTTCGGTTTCCCTTTTGTTATCAACTGTGTGCCTGTTCACACCCATTTACAGGCTGTATTTCCCTCTCTGGCAACAAGCAAAGTGGTTCCCAGGACTATCAAATCAACCAGATGAAGACTGACTTCTCACTCAAAATATTATGCAACACAATTCTTCAGTTATTTCCCTGCAAATGAGTCTACAAGTGCTGCATAATGTGAAAACCAACTTATACAAACAAAACCATGAGAGAGCATGAGCAGAAATAAAATTATACAGAACAAACTTAGAACAGTTGTGAGGCTGTACAGACAGGAATTAGTTGACTGGCAATGCGAGAAAAGATGAATCTACCATTCAAAAAAACCCCTGAGCAGCATATCTAATATGTACTCCACATGAACCAAAGACAGTGGTTCCTCAGACAGAAAAGCTGTATCTGCACCAGCATGAATACCCCTTTTTTCTCCTCTATATCTCAAAAATGAATTTTCTAAGGAGCAGTCTCAGGTGGTGTTGTAAAGATTCCTGAATTCTATCACCAAGTCATTATGTGACCTTGAGGAAAAAGATTCTCTCAAGTGCACAGGGTCCCCATTTCCCTATTGTAGAAGATGTATATAATCATTACAACATTTATCAATAACGTAGAAGGGTTGCAAGGCTTAATGAATTGTTAAGCGCTTCAAGGTCTTCAGCTGCATAATGGCAATCTTTGTTAATTAAGTTCTATTTATTGACTATCACATCCATTACTTATGTAAATATACCAATATTTGTATTTATAACAGCTCTAGACATCTTTTAACCCTTTAAATTGGTTTGCCAAATTGTAGTCCAACAATTTATATGAGCAACTAGAAATGACTGATGGGGAAGAAAGAGAATACTGTATCAAAACTCCAAATCTGTTTACCCATCATAGCCCCTTGGTTCTGTCAGAGGTATGTGGGGTTATACAAGTTTCACCAATTAAATCCAGATGGAATCTGCAAAGAGAACAAAGGGATATGGCTGCCTTGAAGAATGAAGTACTCTCTCTCTCTTCCAGTTTATAATCTGCCATAGAGGCAAATTTTACCATTTCCCCCCTCACAAACATTAAATATGATATCATCAGCCTCCTTAAACACAGAATTTCTTGCCCAAATAATAAGCATCATAATCAAAATGATTGGTGCTGCTTAGTGTCCTTTAAAAAATCAGATTTTAAACACAGCCTTTCTAATGCAAAGCTCAAAACCAGCTGTTGTGCATGACCTGACCACTGGACTGAGGGAGGCAAGGCAAGAACATACAGGCTCCTACTCAGCTCCTTCTGCAAGTTTCCCCATTAACCCACTGACCACATCTGGCCCACACAGCCCACAGGAACATTGGTGTTGGCTCTCATTGATCAGGATTTTACTCACCAAATTTAAAAATTAAACAACAGGCACAGCTGCCCTGTTACATTAAGCATTGTAGCTGCAAAGACAAAGTCTGGTTCCACCCTAACTTAGGTAAAAAGGAAATGACAAATTCTCTAGTATTACCTGGGGCAAGAGAGGGAAGGAAATCAATGAATGAAACATATCACAGGAAAGAAAGGGGAAAAAAAGATATGATTTATCTTTCTATTTTTGGATATACACTCAGTTCTTTGAGGGAACTGGGTGAAAAAAAATCCCCAGAAATTACTTTCAATCTGACAGTTCTGAACCATCATGGAACTAATATTCAGTATGCAGCAAAACTAAGAAACTCTGTTGTCTGTCAAAAGAAAGAGTGTGCATTGTCTTAGACAGTGGCATCTGATCTATTATTAATCCATACTTCAGAATAGACTTAAAATGTATTGACAGCTTCAAGCAGAAAATGACAATGTACAGGCTCTTTTAAATTCCTAAGGGAAATCCAGAACTATAGGTGAAGCTACCATTAAGGGAGCAAGGGAGGAGGGCCAGGGAAACCCAAATTCTATGTCTTTAAAAATTCCCTAAATTAGTTATCATTAGTTAGCTGTTACATGTGCCAGTATAAACAAATTGTCAGGTCATTGATGAGCTCAACTTCACGAATCATCTGAGAACGTGTGTTTGGAAAGGGATATACCCCAACTTGGGAGCATTCTGAAGTAACTTACAAGTCATCTAACCCAGTCAAAAAATAACTCACTTGAGAAAGATATAATTACTTTCAGTTTGCTTAAAGCCAAGGAAAAGTTGACACAGTGATTAAAAGGAGGGGGGGCAGGGCAAGCAAAGGAGAGGAAAAAAAAGTTACTTTATACTGCTTGAAATTGGGCTGTTCGGAGGCCTAGGACCTGAGCTTATTTGAAGAAAGATTATCTTGACAAATTGGATAAACATTTTGTGCATGACAGGACGCTGATGGAGAGTCTGTTCTGCAAGCACACCTGGGGGATAGTTTGCTTAGTGTGTGACCAAGGTGTTCAGCTAACCCCGAGTCCTCCCACGGTGCTTTGTTTACCTCATGACAGGTATAGGCAGATCTGAAGTCGAGACCTCCAAAACAGTTCCTGCAGACTTTGCAGATGCATTTCTTCCTCCTACTTGGGACAGAATACCTCTTGGCCAGACCAGTCCACAAAAAGCTCCACCAGACTTCAGCAAATGTCTTGTATTTAAGGAAGCCTGCAGGCTGGCATGGCCCAGGCCAGTGAGTGACCAGTGCAAATATGGCATTGTATCTCCAGCCCTTGTCCTCCTTTCCCCTCAGCACTGATTAGAAGGGACCACTCCAACAAGCTGATAGAGTCAAATTGTGAAAGAAATATGTGCCTATAAACACAACCTATTGTTTTGTCAGAAGGGGATCTAACACTACCTGTGTAGATTTTTGACTTTCCTGCATCAGAAAACAGGCACAGGTGTCAGCATGGCCACTTTCTTCTGCTTTCACTTTGATGTCTGAGACAGAGCAACACAGGACTCTAGCCCAAGGTGGCTGATGGCCACTGTGCAGGTTGTTGGTGACACCTGTTAGCATCACCTGAAGGACTCTTTTGTCCAGGCAGGCAGGAAGCAAACATTTGCTTCTTGCAACAGAAGCACTTGTACTGGCAACCAAACCCTTGCAGATCTCCACAATCTACCCTCAGGGCTTTTTTCATGAGTGAATTCAGGCAGACAAGGATTCCATTCTCAAATCCCACCTTCTCAAAGCTGCCACACAACCCTCCCTCCACCTTTTTGGCTAGTTTCCAGCCAGATGAGCTCTGGCCCTGTGGCAAGCTGGTACAGAAGGATGGAGACAGAGGAAAGGACAGTAAAAGAGAAACAATGTAGTGAAGCTGAAGCTGTTATGGAAACACTCTTTAGGACTTCAGAGGTTTACACTAGCAGACGATAAAAGTTCAGATCAGAACTCGTTTTTTCAAATGCCAAAAATTTTGGTTTAAAGCCGTTTTCACAGAAGTAAATAACCAATATCCTAAATATACTTTCTCCCTGGCTCTATTTCAGTGTGGCTTTTGCCTGTACTTAGTCCATAAGCCCACAAG
>JAOXXN010000137.1:18407384-18423937 GCA_026770055.1 Myrmophylax atrothorax
AAGCAATCCAAGCTACAGAGGAAACAATGACTTTGCAGTTTAACAGAAATCCCTCAGGCACAGATGAGGAAAAAAAAAAAGGAGGGGGGCAACAAAAGCTTAGCACAAGAGAAGATATTTAGTGATCTAACACCAGATCTCGATGTAAATCTGCCTGAATCCAGGCATGAGTCTCAGCTGGGAGAATCCCTCTTTGATGGAACATGCATGAGATACGGTCGTTATTAAAGCCCTCTCTCAAGCAGCAAAAGATACTTCTTTCCCAATTTTATTCTCTCCTTTTCTCAGATTTAACTTCAGTCAGTTTCAGTCAAGTTATTTTAAGTTGGAAAACATGCAAAATAATGTTAATTATCTCTGTAAAATTAATCTCAGCACACAACATACCCCACAAACCCCCTTTTGCAGAATTCCACATATCTTAACAAAACTTCTAAAGACAATAAAAAAAATAAAAAGACATTTTTGTCATCATATTACTTTTGCATTTCCCAAGATTTCTGAAGATCACGTCTGTGCTCCAGAGGTGAAAGTCAGACAGCAGCAATGTATGATACTGAGCGGTGATCAGATGGATATGTTTACAACAGAAATTTCCATCAGCTCAATCTATCAGGCTCCAGGGATACAAAATTAGGTTTTAAAAAGTAGGTTTCCTTTTTAAAAATAGGACTTGCATGATTTCTAAAAATGGAGCAGAGAACAGTGCCAGCAGGATGTCTGCAAACAAGCTTCCTCTATATATTCCAAGTGCAAAGAGCAATGAAGCTGCAGCATTCCTGCTCATTCTCAGTTTTAAAACGGTGAATTTCAAGACCACCTGGGACCACTGACTCAGTTTAGATGGTCAATCCACTTCTGAAAGAAATCTGTTCTTCAGTGCTTTTGGTCTAGCTAAAACTGGCTCAGCAAAGGCTTCACACACACCTGTGCATCACTCTTGGGAGACTTAAAGAACACTATGTGTACCCACACTGTCACCATATAGTTCATTCCTGTTTCTTCTTCTTTTATTTTTTTCTTCAAATACTGTGTGTGATTTTAATCTCTCAAGCAAAACATTCACGATGAGAATGGCTACGATAAGAACTCCCTTTCCTTGTCCTGTGTGTTGGGGTGTACCCAGAGTATCTATCACAGGCCGTTAAGCAAAAGACAACCAGTCCTTTATGGTAGAAACAGTCCGAGCCCCATTAGCTGGGCAGACAGACACATTTCAAACACAGATCCCAGAGTATAGGGAAGCCATTGTTTCACTTCAGAACAGGCCAGGGAGCCTCCATCACATGGGGGAAACCTTTGATGTCTCTTGGATTTAGAGGACAAGTCCAAATGAAAACAGGGGGCAGAGCAGCTTCTACTAAGCAGGGCAAACTTTTCCTCTCTCTGATGAGGGCAGAGCTTCTGTAGGAACAAAACAGGCTCCTGCAGATGGTACCAATGAGAAGACAGTGCTGACTGGCAGGACAAAAAACAAGGGCTGTGTAGGGACAGACTGGCAAAACAACCAGCTTCAAGTACAAAAGGCAACGACTGGTGTGATGAATAAAAAGAAACAGAGCACTAACTTAAATGTAAGCATATGTACATAGATGTACTGATACTTTGCAGCTGTAAAGTGTTTTTATACTAAATAGCTTGCCATAAAAGGTCTAATTGGTGATCTTCCTCAGTACAATAATTCATGATAACGTGACAAGGCATAGCAATATGAGAATTTTGAGGACAAACAAGGTAAATCTTTAACTCTTGCTCTTCTGGCACAGAAGAACAATTGGGCCATCCTGATGCTTTAATTTAGCTCTGTGCAGAAATCAAGATGTGAGTCACACTATATGAGACCACAGCCAGAAGCAAAGGCAGCAAGTCACAGGCACAACAAGATCTGAAGTCTTTTCTTCTTTTCAACTTGCTTCCAAATTTCCCAGGTTGGTTGCAATGGTGCATTGTTACTTAAGATCTATCTTTAAGCCAAGAATGAAATGTGGGTTTCCTATCTTACAGCTAGACAATTACAAAGGCTGTCTATACTGCACAACGAACAGCAACAAAACCCGAGTGTCCTGGACGGCACATTTTCCAACCACGCATTTGGCTGCCAGTCAAACTCGGGATCCACAGAGCACTTAGGGAGGGATCAGGTATGAAGTGTCTGCCAGAGATCAAGCTGCATCTAGTCTTACAAGGGTACACGTTTTCCAGCCACATTGTGGGGGGTAAAGGGAGAACAAAACAAAAAACCTCCCACAGTTTAATAATTCACTTTTTGGTACAAAACATGCATAGACTTCCCTGCTCCAGGCTCAAGTCTAAGCGCCTACCCAAATTCATGTCTTCATGTAAACAATGGAAATATGTCTGGATTTATGAACTAGATCCTCATAATGCAGATTAATTTTTAGCAAAAACAATCATGCATTACTGTGGAACACAGTTCTCAAATTCTGAGAGGCAACTAAGAAATAAATAAAGTAATCTCTACATAAACAATATGTAAAGCACTTAGCCATCTTGGAGACAAGATCCTGCTATTAAAAATAAGTGGTAAACTCTAAGGGAAGCATTTAAAATGAAGTGCAAGCAGAATATATACCAAAGATATAACTTTTTTGTGCCTTCAGAAGCCAAGTGCCACATTATAACTGAGGGAAAGAAGTGATGTATATCCCAAAGTAAGCAACTCCTTTTAAGTTTTTCCCAAGTGCAGTCATGGAGCAAGATTTTTTGTATGACGTTTGTGCAAGGTGAACGCTTCTTTATGTTGAATCACATTCTTGTTGGTGCACCAGAAGGCATCTAGATGGCTTGGCCAGACCCCCTATTTCCAGATTAATGTAACTATTCCGGGAACTATTAAATTCATATTTTAGCAACACGAGAATTTTTTTTCTGCTAATCTGCAGACAATGTGGATAGTAAGTAGACAGTACTTGCTTTTGTAATACAAAGCAGAAACCTTATAAACCTAACTCCTATTGACATCAGAAAATCTCAAACTGGAAGTGAATCTTTTTCTCAAATCAAGTTTTGCCATAAGGAGGCTTCTTTATTGACTCCAAATACATCAAACAAGTATAGATGTGTTTTGTAACACTTCAGTAATAGTTATCAAAGCCAACAAGACTTTCTCTCTGATTTTTAAGGGTTTCATAGAAAAATAAAGTTTCAGAATACTGGGGGCTGAGTTCCATTCATTTTAGTTACAGAGTCAAATTCTATCTCTAAGGCTACTTGCCTTTGCACTGATGCATCATGCACATGGTTACTTTTTTACTTGGTAGGTTTGTTCTGTTCTGACATAACTCTTGTAGAAACAGAAGAACGGTTTCCTGAGAGGCCAAAATCAGTGGTTTCAACCCTCTGCTGCAGATCCTTTTATTCTGGCATTACTATTTATCCCCAAAAGAGGTATGCTAATAATAAGGGGCTCGATGAAAACCAAACAAAACTATCCTGCTAGAACTCTGTGTGAAATGTTGACCCAAGAAAAATAAAGTGTGCCTCTTTGATATACATCTGTCCACTTTGCACAGCAGATAGCAGGGGGCCTGGGCAGGTGCTAAGGAGAGGGATTTAAGCCAGCTTCCAAAGTTCATATTGATAAATAGTAAGTGTGCCACACCAGCCATGTGCACACACCTAGTCACATCAGCAAGCCATACAGCCCTTGCAAGGAGCTGAGGGAGGTTTTACATACAGCTGAGCAAACCCTTCCCTCCTCCCATCCATGCTGGAATTTTAGATCCCTCACGCAAGTTCAGCTCTTAAAATTGCCAAGAAGCTCACCTGTCTCCACCATGTCCCATCTCAAAGCCCTTCTTTCGACCTCGAGACCCACCAGGAACTATATTGCACCTTTGCACCATTTTCATCCTATTTCATCACATCATTTTATATGTTTATAAAACATATGTGTGTACACACACACATTCTACCAAGAGTCTTCTCTTGAGACTGCAAATGCAAATCTACCTGGAGAACTTTAGGGACCAATATAAGCACATCTCACAGCTCACTGTTTATATCCCAATATAAACACAGTTCCTTTTTTCTGCAAAGACTCAGCATCCACTTCCACAGATTGACATAAAAACCCATCTGGATGTGTATGTGCTATTCTTATTAAAAATAAAAGAGACAATAAATGTAATAAGCTTATGCCATGATTTGATTCCTGTATAGAGCATTTAGTGCACTTTTAACACCATTCTTATTCAACAAAACACATAAAACCAAGACTTAACTTTAAGCACAGTCTTCAATGTTTTGCTGAAGAGGGACAAGTAATTTAAGTCACGTGCATGAGGGCACTGATGACTTAATGCCATAAGGCTGAAAACTCATAGACTGACAGTTTTGTTTCTTTCCAGCACACCCCTAGATTAAACCCCTTGTTAGAGAAAAACCCCTAAATGGAGTTTAACTTTTGCCAACAGAATCCACTTTCAGATTATTTTGGTTTTCTTTTGCATAAGCCTGCGACTTTCACATAATCCACAAGCAAATAGCTCTATTCTGTAGATTAGAAATTATAAAAGACCATGTAATCAGCTGACAAAAGAACTGAAAACAACCCCAGAGGAAATGCAGAGCTGCTCTGCAGGCTCACAATGTGCTGCTCTGTCAGCCTCCCACTCCTTCAGCAGATACTCCTGACATTTCTTGTGTCATTACTGGACTTTATGAATGGGCCTGTAGGATGTTTACTGGAGAATAATCAGAAAGGGAAGGGGCATGGTATGACAGACAAGGGAGCTGCTTCACTCTCTGCTGACCAGATCCAAGCAATTAGTTCACTGCTTTCTCCTACCACCAACTATGAATCACAGCTCAACATTGTATTAAAGGCTGAATTGTTGGTCATTTTTTAGGAAGGATGCTTAAGAAATTAAGCTATTGTAACCTCAAATAAACTGCATGTGGTTTGGTGGCTTTATTTATTTCACAAGTATCTAAATGTTTAGGTACTTACACAAAGTCCCATCAACCTTTCTGGGCCAGAAAAGTCAGCTGTAAGTCTCACCAAAGACTTACCCCACAGGCTCTTCCCACTTGTGGTGCAAACAGAACTATCACAAGCACAGCTCCTGCTGCTGCATTTCACTGCTCCCACCTGGCTTCTCCAGCTACACACATTAGATGCAAATTACACAAAAGGGAAGGGAAAATCCTGGTGGAGGGATTTTGTTTGCAAGTCTGGGACAAAACAACACTGCTAGTTGTGTAAGAGATCACAAATAAGCAGGAATGACCCAGTCCAGGCATTCCTGTTGTCCACTACATTTTACAAGCCTGAAGAGCAGCGTCACATTATTCTGAAAAAGGTCTTAGGAAACAGCAGCCTTACTGGTTTCTGGTGTGGTGAACAGGGAATCCAATAAAGGGAATGCTGCAGTAGACAGAAGGATGCAACAGGAACACAAACCACAGCACCTGCACAGGAGACAACTCGGACTACCTGAAAGAAGGGTTTCAACAGACCTCGGTCTCCCACAGGAGTGTCACCAAGACCAGCAGTTCTGTTCTAGAAGATTCCTTCTGGTTGTGGGGCTACTCTTTTTGCTTCATTGATTTCCCTGGGTTGAGCCTGCTAAGTCATGATGCATCTGGATAATCATTAAATATCTTCAGACATTATTAGTATCAGCACCATCATGACTTGGCCCTGTGAGATCCTAGCCAGGGCAATTCCCCCATTCTGCTGATAAATCACACAGCTGTCAGTGATCACAGGGCCGAGAGTCTCATTGTCAGGATGTAGGGGAAGGATGTTTTCTGAGAACTTGGAAACAAAATGGCTTTCCAAGGTGATTAAGTATTGGGTATTTTGAGAAAGGAACATCAAACCACTGATTCAGATAAGTGTGCTAAGTGTGTTCTGTTGACAGCAAACCTGCCAGCCTGGCACACATGCCCAGAGGTGGCCCTGTGGTGGTAAAATCAGAGTCCTGCAGTCATTAACAATCCCAGAGCACTATGTCAAGGGAAGGGCTGCTACTGCTGAACTGAATTGCTTTGTATGGGATTTCTTGGTGAGTTACATTCAAGATGCTTACCTTGGAGATAAGGAAATAGAGAAAAAATTATTCACAAGTACTTGCTTGAATACAAAGAAAATCAAGTTTTAATCTCTTTATAACCCTTTTGCATTAATTTTTGCTAAGCTTTAGACTCCTATGATTACCAGAGAACATTTTTGTAAGTGAATTTTAAGTTTAAATACCAGAATGTTCAATTAAAGTATGAGTAGAATATTATAAAACTCCTAATTCATGATGTCTGGTGGAGTTACATAAGCTGGAAAGGAAAGTAATACCCTCTGCCATGTAATTGCTCAGCATCAGCAAATGACGGATTTTGGCTGGGCCAGGAATAAATTTAGTATGGGCACACACAATCATTACAGAATGTTTAAAAAAAAAGCTTCTCAAATGCAGTATTATCTCCCCACTAACTCCATATATTTATTATATTGTAAAAACATATATATATATACATACTGGATGCATTCTTAATTATGGAATGTAGTTGTTCAGTTCAAAAGAAGCATAGCTACATTAACAAATACAGGGAAACTAGTATCATGTCTTAAGAAAATAGCAAAGGAAAACAGATATAAGACAAAAGAAGCAACTTCAAAGAAGATTTAGACAATCCACAGATAAACCCATTTTGGTCTTTTTTATATAAAGAGTTTGGCCAGTATATTGTATAGTTGAGTTATTCAATCTCTGTAATTCAAGCTTTTTTTCCAACATGTTTTGATGTCTATTTAATCAGAAAATGTTTTTACTTTTGCCTATCTGGCTCATGATCTGAAGAGAAGTGCCCTCAAACACTGAGGTTTGTACAGCAAGTGGAGCTGAAAACTGAACTGATCCCATCACAGGCAAATTATCAGCTTTCCGACTGTGGAAGCAAAACTTCACTTAATCTGATGGCAAATAACGTGCATTTCTCCAGCAATTCCTACTTTGGCTAATCAGTCAGGCTGATGGATGTTTAGCACTTACCTTAATGCAGATTTTTGCTTTAGCTAACATTTGTAGAAACAGAATCAATTACAAGCTGGAGATTACTGGGCTGATGGGCTTTCATGCTATTGCAGTTGACCGTGCAATTGGGTTTCTAAGTGACAGACACCACAGGACAGTCTCAGCTTGGCAAAATCCTCCTTTACTTTTCCACTTAGCTAACATATTCTTCATTCAGCACTTTAATTTCCCACCCTTTGCCTTTTTTTCCCTGAGCCATCCGAGCAGAGTGCACGCACACACATGTGCTTTGCTCTTTCCTGATGAAGTACCACCTACATCTGGATGCTCCCAGCACAGTGGGACATTCCCCACGGCACAGCCAGCAGGACAATTACAATATTATCTTCTTGCCTGGTGAATGTTCAAATGTGGAAGCACTGCGTGAGGGAAAGCTTTAAATGTGGGAGCTGCACAGAGGGCTCCTGGTCAATGGAAAACAAAGCCCAGCAACACTCTAGAATAAATGAGAAATCTTCACAATTAATGCTTTTTACCAGCATGATCCTAAGCAAAAGAGCATTCTTGCAGTTAAATATTTTTAAAGAGGCAAACAATTCCCATTTCAATGAGTTTGACTGCTCCTCTCATCCCACCCAATCTTTACAAAACAGTATATATTCACTAGCAATTATCATAGCCTTTCCACCTTTTTTTTTAATTTGTTCCTTTCCTCAAAAAAGTTGTTGAATTAGGAGTACTCAGTACCTCTATTAGAAATGGTGGTGCTTAAAAATCAAGCCTATAACCCCTGCTCCTCAGCAGAGGTGTGGAAGGCCCAGCACTTTGCAAAATCAAGCCGAACAATAAAGGTAATAAGAATTCAACTGTTTTCAAAAGGTCTCATCCATAGATGGTGTATATTTAGGGGAGAAATCCTATTAAAAATTTAAGCAGGTAGATGACATATGTAAGTAGAAGGCTTTTTTTTCAATTAGCTAACTGTCTCTAGCCCAGAGCTAGTCTCAAATGTCTTTACCATACAGTGATACTCCAGTTCACATCTGTCAGCTGGAATAGTTACAGCTTTGTAATTATTAAAATTGTCTGAACTCCAGAGCTGCAAGTCAGATGGCTTGGATGGGGTATTCTGCCATCAGGGTCAGAAATAAGGCACTTGCATCTAGTCAGGCTCTAAGTTTGTCACAGTTTCTCTTAGCTCTTCGCCCAACTCGGCTACTTCGCTATAGAAGTGAATTGACGTTGCGTGGCCTTTACCATCTCTAATTAGGAGACTTACAGGGTGCCCTACTCATAGTTTGCTGTCATAAATATTGCAAAAACTTGTAGCTCTTTACCAGTTGGTGAGTTTGGGCTGAAGTCAACCAAAAGCATCAGAATCTGTTGAGAGATAGGCTGACAGTGTCCTCACTCAGGCCTGCTAGGAAGCCTGTGTGAGTCAACACAGCACTGATGAAGTCAATCCTGCGTCAACAAAAAGGGATTCCCCATTCCAGCTAAGCACCTAAGAGGGGTGTGATGAATCGTCCCCAGGAGGGGATCACCACTGGCCCCAGCAGGAGCACAGAGCAGATCCCAAGGGTATAGACACATGAATTTTAAAGGCATAGTGAGGCCAAGATCTCACCCACTACACTGACATGAGAGTTACTGAAGACTTGCATAAAACTATATCTATGGGGATAGAAAATTCTGGGACTTTTTTTCCCCCCTCACTCACACATAGGAGCCATGCCGTACTGGGACACACCATTCTTCATGCAGAAGATTCTCTAAGTGATATTTGCATTGAAAAATGTTTACCCTCTATGTGTTCCTCGCCAGGAACAACACAGATGTGGGTTCAGGGTTTTTTAAGAGACACTTGGGTAAGTGCAAACACATCTCTTTTGTAATCAGCCTGGGCTGACCCTGTTTAGCCTGAGGTCAACGACCGGTGGCATCTGACCTGCCGAAGTTAATGCGGCAGAACAATAGGAGAGGGTTGGTGAGGCCTTATCCTATTACGTTTTTGATACCAAATTAATTGTTTTTCTACCTCTCAATGATTCTCTGACCTTTCAGCTATATGTGTTGCTGGCACAAAGTGATGGATTAAATTTAAGCAAGTACATTTCTTAACATTGTCTCACAGCTTTAAAAGTTATTTAGGTCTTCCTTTCAGCACTAAGAGGTTTAAGAATGTGCTTATGGTTGCAACCCCATTTGATAGTTAAAGACTGCAAATATTAATTAGCTTGCAGTATCAGTGAGAAGAAAACCAAAGGAAAGATCACAGCACTTGTTGCCCAAAAAGACAAAAAATTCCACAAGTAATGAAGGGGTAAAGATGCTCTGTAAACCACAGGTAGGCAACTCTAGATATCTGGTACTACCTTAATTGGTAGTGCTTTATTAATTGGCAAACCCAAAAGCATTCCTTGTAGCATAAATTTAAATTAGTCAGACTGATATTTCTCAAATGGAAAAATAATCCTTGACACTTCATTGGATGAGGAGAGTTTGCATAGAATAGCTATTGATCCCTGTCACAGCTTTGATTTAATTAAGTTTTTATTTCCTAATTGTTGGACCACTTGACCAGATGAAATAAACTGAGATGACATGGTGGGTACTAACACCATATTAAAAGATTTGAAAGAAATCAGTACAGGACTTCCCTCACCATACACCACTTCAAGCAAGGAATCCTGAAAACCAGATTTATGAATGTAAAGCTCAAAACATTCAAATTTGCCTGTAGGGGATTGTAAAACATCACGGCACTGGGCCCAGATGCACATCCTTCACCTGGTTCAGCTCTCCATGTGCAGAGCTGTCTTCCCTGCTCCTCACAGCTCACAAGCACAAAATACAAGTGCCACATTCCCTTGGGTTATAACACCCAAAGGGATTAAAAATAGCTTTCCTTCAGACAATATTTTTCACCTCTGCTTGCTGGCAAGGGCCAGATCAGCAGCCAGATACAACTTGGATCAGTTCCTGTGAATCCATCTGAACAGCAGAAATGGACATGATATTGGGGCCATCTCATTTATGGGTTTCAGGGGGTTTGGAAAACAATGGTGCCCTGTTCCCAATCTCCTTTAACACATACACCCCACCCCACCCCCCCAAAAAAAACCCAAAACAACCAAAACCAGAAAACCCCACACAAACAAAACACACAAAGAACCCCACCATGCCATTGGAAACTTTAGTTCCCGGCTCCCTTGATCCTCTGCACAGTCCAACTATTATGCAGCTCATGTAGCACTATAATGTTACAACATGCTTAACTATTTGCAAAATCACAGCTGAAACTTAATTATTGAAAATATTTTTTTCAAATAACCACGCCAGATTATTATCATTAACTGATGGACTGAAGAGTCTCATAGGTGTTATCTCAAGATAAAGAAAAGACTTTTTCCTGGTCACCAAGAGCCTAAAGAATTACACATTTAATCACTCATACTTCTGAAAAACATATTAATTAAGCTGTTATAATGAATGCATTTATCTGGTTTAAGCAATATTGGATCAAGAACAGAACAGGATCAATAGAAAGAAAATATTACACCAGTGGTACCACTGGGTAATTTCATTTATTCAACACATTAAATATTCTCCTAATTCATACTCCAAACTTCAAATACGGATGATTAAGCATATACATAGGCAAGATGAAGAGTAAAGGATTTTACATGACAGCTTTGCCCAAAAGTGACAATAAAACCTGCCTTAGGGAGAAATTGGGAGAGATGTAGTAAAAGGCTAATCTTGTTATAATGATTTATGGTATATGAAAAAAAAAATTACAGTCTAAGCTTTCTTCAATTTTTCCAGAACATTCATACCTGCATTTAAATACTTCAGTAAGAATGGAAACACTAACCTCTGTTTCCAGGATAACAATATACTTCATTATTCAGAAGTTCACAGGAATATATTCAGAAAGTGCAGAATCAGAGTAATTTGATGCTCATGACCGATGATGGCAAGCAGAATTTCACAAAGAAGAGCACAGTCATCTTCACATTTGGATGCCTTTCTGGCTATTGAGTAACTGTGTAGACATACTTTTGGCTTCCATTGGCTTTAATGCAAAAGGGACAAGCCCCAAGAAATTATCCTGAAATATTATAACTGTAAATAATTGGGAGAGCATGGAAAACAGATAAAGCCAAATCACTGCTAGAAGAAAACTATACAAAAACACATATCTTGACCTCTCCAGAGTAAAGTTATTAGAGCAGCTGGATCGATAACAGGCAAGCAAGAATACCAATTTCAACACTTACTCATTTTGGAGAGTGATAACACCAGCTTAAGCTTAATAAAGTATTGTCACCAAAAGCTGCCACAAAAGGGCAGTCTTAAATACCTATATAGTACAATTTTCTATACTGCTGAATTAGAATATTAAGGTTTGCTTTACATATTTAGTGGGGAAGTAACACACAGGAGGAAAAAACAAAACCAAAGAGAAAAAAAAGAACCACACCAAGAATATTATTAGAGGAACTTCAGTTAACTCCAAAAGAAAAAATATACAATTAGAAGATCTGCAAGAAGATGACAAGTGTTGAAGGAATTGCAACAGGTGAGATCACATCCTTATCCCTTCTCATCAGTGTTTGGAAACATCCAGCACAAAATTTTGAGCTCAATGCAATTTCATTTCTGGTGTCAAAAACTATGCTACAAAAGCCTGATGCATTTCAGCTAATTCCTCATGAGCTATTGATTTGGGTCTAGACATGGTGCAAGAGGTCAACACATGACTAACAACTCATGCAAGTCTTCTCTTAAATAGACTGAGGAACATGTAATGCAGGAGAAAGGACTACTTATACTTGCCTGCTGGGTGACAGGAGACATGGCACTGCACCCCTGTACACCTCAGCACCGCCATCCATTACGATGGTGAAATGTCATCACCTCCTTTACCAGCATATTTCTTGAGCATCTCAAAAATGGATAGGGAAGAGAAGTGTTATTACTCAATCTGAGAAAAAGTTCAGTGAAATTGCTACCTTTTCCAGTTCCATTTGCAAACAGCCACATCTGGTTGGTTCTGTTCATCCACCACTTTTACAACACAATAAATCCCCTACAAAATTCTGTTATGGGTTTTGGTTAAACAAGCAACTTCATTGCCATCATTCACGCATTCACGTGCTGACATCAACTTGACAAATCGTCAGACTCCAGGGAGAGCCTGCACAGGTGGATGTCCCCATGCACCATCCCAAACTCATCCTTCATCTCCCCGTCCCTCTTCCTGTCAACTTGCCCAGTGCTGTTTTATTAAGATTGCAGCTGATCGAGCATTCAGTGGCACAGCTCCTCACATGCTTCAAAATAAATCAGCACATCAGTGCTACCCTGCCTCCCTTGCCCTCAGCTTTCAATTAAATTTAGCATTGACTTTAAAAGTACAACCTGAAGGTACGTGGTTCAAAATGACCTTATTACACCTTCCCTTGCCTTCCTGAGCAGGACTCTTGTACTCCAGCTCAGGGTTTATAACCTAGAAACATGAATTTGCTCTAAGCTCCTGTGGCAAACTACAAGTCTCAAGCTGTTTAAAGTCTTTAAACATACGTCCAAACTAAAGTGTGCTCTGCAGAGAGAAATCTGGGAGCCCAGGTCCAGCAGCTTTCAGCAAGATATTTAAAATCTTCCTGTGAGTTCAATGATTTTTCTAATTTATTTCCCAAACTCTTAGCACAGTAATAACTGTTTTTTGTTATAGCCTCAAATTAGCCATTATTAAAGTCACCACAGAAATTAATAGGGATGAGTTCTGGACAAATGAAGAGCCAAAAGCCGTTTGTACACAGCATGTGACTTTCATTTCTTCCTCATTACTGGAAAATAAAGACTACTATATTTGATAAGATCCTGACAAGGGCAGGGAGGGGAAGTCTGAGTAGACCAGAAGGTGATTAGATTAAATTGACATAGTTTGAGTGTCCCCAAACACAGTTTTAAAATACTAAAAGATTCCTCTAGCAATTGCCCTCCCTGTACCCAGCTGAAAAACAACAGATAACCCTTAAATATCCACTCGGATACACCATCCCTTATGCTAAAGTTCTGGCTCTGTCCGTCACCAGCAAGAGTCAGGGCTCCCCATCCTCTTCTGCAACATGCTTTAGATGCAGAGGGAGGGTGCAGAGGGGACTGACAGGATGATGAGGCTGCCTGACCCACAGCCCATGAGCAATGCAAGAAAGCACTTACACAGGTCAGTCAGTGAAGTTGCTGTCACTCACCTTGCCACAGAAATCCCCTTTGCAAGCAGAAACCAGACTCTGCCCTCTCATCATCAGTATCCCACATTCCCCATATCTCCATGAAGGCGCAGCTGTGAGCTGAGCTCCAGCCCTTGATGCTGGGAAAGAACAGAGTCCAGGAGGACACCCATGCTAGTCCCTAGTGCTGTGTGTCCTTGCTGAGCCTTGCACCCCCAGTTTCCTTCTGTTGCTCCAAGAAGAACCCCAAGTATCACTAGAAATCTCACAAGTATTCAGGGATGGGCTCTAAAAATCCCATTCCAGCAGTTACATATGTTTCTAAGGTACAAAAGATAAAGCACACGTCTCCAACCCCAGGCAAAAAGAGAAAGCTAGAAAACATTTTTAACTGCTCAAGCCAGTAGACAAAAGAGCCAAAGGTTATTAACCTACTGACATTATCTGTGTATAACCCTGACCCAGGTTTGATGGGCTACACAACCTTCTCTTACCATACACCTTTACATTACTTAGCATTAAGAGGTTTTACCTTCTACAGAGGGACTAGGCCACAGCTCCTTATTTTTACAAAATTAACTTACTCCTCAAATTAATTTTCAGATTATTTCTGGGACTCCTGAAAACATTCACCATTTCAGTCCTGACAGAGGCCACCATTAACACTTCACTGTAGTCAGCAAGATGCAATACACTGGTTAAGAAGATATTTACTATAAAAACAACCAACTTTGTTATATTCCACTTACAGTTATGACACAGCACTGCTATCCCAGATGAAACACACATGTTACCTGAGTAAAGAATTAACTTTTCTACCATTTTAAACTAAGATTTTTATTTTCAGCTTCATCATGTACTTTTACATTGAACTCAATTGTTTCAAGAAAAAACACTACCAGATTTAGGCACATTTGCAGGTTACACTTACAACAACATTAAACAAACAAACATCTTTTCATGAAGAGAAGTTATCCATCTTTCTCCTAGAGTAGATATTTTTTCCCTTATTTTTCAGAAAAACAACACATCTTACAACTTATGAGAAAAAACAAATAGTGATAAAAGAAAAAATCCTTACCTTGCAAGGAAGCAGCAACTGTTGAACACCAACTAAACTTCCACTGACTACAAGCAATCAGGTGATATTAATGTTCTAATGAGAACCACACCTGGAACCTATTGCATTAGGATAGGTAAGGTCTTCTCTGCAGAAAAGGTTCCTGTTTGCAGCCTTAGCTGATGTGCTCAACAGTGGGGCTCAACATTTACCATCATAAGAACAAAAGCCTATTCCTTGTGCTCAAGATGTCATCATCCAAAATTAGAGGTTCTAACTGGACCCCCATTGACCAGTGAATTGCAGTACTCCTAAATGTGTTTTTATATGGGCAACCCCAATGCTGTGACAGAGCAATGTGAAGGCTCCAGGTGTGATATCAAAGGTTATATCCACAGACAGCTGGTGTTGCACCTTTGTTGGGAGCTGCCAACACCTGAGAAAAAGGGCAGCCCTAAAGGCTTCAGCTGAACACCTGAAACTTGTGAAAAATAGATTACAATGAAGGAATATGGACAAGAATGGTCAAAACACAGGCACATGTTTCAGCACCCACCTCACCCCACATGAGAGTGACCTCAAGTGCGGTGGGCTGGAGAAAGGGGTCAAGACTGAAGATGTTTGTCCATGTAGTTAATGACATTAAACTCACACTGAGGAGCTGAGACTCCCCATGAAAATCTGCTACTACAGCACATCTCTGTATAAAGTTAAAAAATGAAGGCCTATAGACAAGACTTGACAAAAATAGGGGTGAGGCACAAACCTGTGCAGTAAATGCCTGTCATCCTCTGCCCTTGTGCTTCACTTGAAGCATCTGGATTGCTCGGACTTCAGGAAAACTGCTCTGAATTGACAGAGTTTAAACCAATGCTGAGGACACAGTAAAGCTTTATCCTAATGGCACCATGGCAAATCTCATCAGCTAGTGACTGATAATGCAAGATTTGTTGGGTTTCTGCACCTACAGAGGAGGACATACAGGTGATCTAGTTGCTGGCCATGGCAAGAAAAGATCTCCTGATAACCATAGATGTGCTGAGCATTTCTAAGACTATGTTTATAGAAAACAAGTGGTGAGGTTTATTTTTTCAACAGCTTTAAGTGGTTATATAAACTCCTGATAAAAAATCCATTTGTACCATATGAAGTACACCTTGTCCATTCTGTGAGGATTTCAGGCTATATTTTCATTCCCTCAATACCACCAGTCTAAAATGTTAAAACTTGTAGAGCATTGCATAATAAAGCAGCCTGGACCTGAGAGCACTGCCAAGCATGACATCAGATATTCCAGAGTGAGGTTAGATAAAGCACCAGATACGCAGCAAATTCTTGATTGAAATAGAACACCGAACATTTCTCCTTGGCTGGCAACAGGTGAATTCACAGGATGGGTTTCCTTATTCACAGAAGTTTCTTTTATAGCAATTTCAAGGGTTTCCCTGCTTCCCAGGAAAGCTCTGTCCTGCAATATGTTTAAAATGTTATCAGCTTGGAAAAAAATAACACTGGTTTAAACTGATGGGAAAGGAGCCCATTGGCTCTAAAGTTACCATCCCTGAGTCGGGCACTCGGTACTGTTTGGGGCCTTTGTTCAGAGTCAATCAGCCGTCGAAAATCAGCCCTCCCGCTCACTGCCTGTGCAGGGCGGGATGACCATCAGGATTTCCCGCAGCCTGGTTTGGGCGCTAATTACCTGTTCAACCTCCTTGTAAATACCTGTCAGAGGAGGGAAAGCTCAACTGCCGGCTGCGAGGGGGCTGGGGCAGCCGGATCTCTCTGGGGTCCTCTCTGTGCTCCCCAAGGCCAAGACGCCATCGCAAATAAAATGTTTACATCAAGGGCAGGACTCATTTCTTCCCCACTGGGGCATAGCTCCTTTCTCCCTTCCTCCCTCCGCTGGCAATGATTTCATGCACACAGCAGCTAATATCTAAAAGGTGTTTTGCAGACCCTAAACTGAAAGTGGGGGAACAACCAGCAAATCCCAGTCCATATTAGTACCCTCTCAAAGCATAAAATTGTACAGGCTGTTTTTACCGAGGACTCAAAATTCACCACAGTGGTTAAGATCCAGAAGCCCTAAGGTTCTCCTGCTTGAATAGGATGGGGAAGATGAGTGGGACTCCCTGGACATGCAGAGCCACTGAAAGGGGAATTTATTTCCCAAACAAACTCCAAGAAATAAATGTGATGCTTCAGAGGCCTTTCTTTCAATATTCCTAAAAAAAAAAAAAAAAAAAAAAAAACAAA
>JAOXXN010000137.1:18424037-18450329 GCA_026770055.1 Myrmophylax atrothorax
AAAAAAAAAAAAAAAAAAAAAAAAAAAAAGCATAGAGATCCTTTGAAAAAGATGAGTGAAAAAAGTTTTCTGATAATCACTGGAAGTTTTTACTGTCGCAGCAGGGAACGCCATTGGGGAGTGAGTGCCTGTGCCGGTCAGCAGCAAACACACAGGGTGGCTTGGCTGGGCTGTGCTCCTCAGCCCGACATCAAAATGAGCCGCCCATGGGCTGTTTCCTGGGAAATAAGTTTATTTTTCCATCAAAAAGCGCCCAGGGCGGTGGGAGAGGGTGGTGGGAGGCTCAGCCGTCCCCCCACCCTTGCTCGGGAGTGCAGGTGGGTTCGGTCTGTATGTGGCACTGTGGTACCAGTGACCACTGCTGCGAGGCAAGGAGGGCAAAAGGAAGGAAAAGGAGAAACAAACAAAACAAAACAAAAAAAAGCTTAAAATTTTGCGAGAGCAAACAATCCCCCCGCGGACAGCGGTAAATAAAATAACAGCAGTGGGGTGATTTGCAACCATGTAACGGGCTTTTTGTCTGGGCCCATTTCTAGCCGCCGGGAGGGCTTCTGTGTTCCCTCTCCGCAGGGTCCCGATGTTCCTCCTCCGGCTACAAAGGCCGAGGCTGCAGCCCCTCCCCGCCGCTCCCCCCGCTCTGCCCACGCTGCCCCCACCACAGCCTGGGGGGCTCCGGGGGTCGGAGGCTCTGCAATTTCGGGTTCTGTAGTGCCGCTGTAAGACTTGCCAGGTTCAAAAATAGTTTTTATTCATCTTTTTAACTCTTTTTTTTCTCCCGAGTTTACATTAAGCCTGTTGGGTATTTTGTTCCCCGTAGAAAAGTTAAAGGTATTTATAAGTCTAATTAGAGGCATTTATAAGAGTGATTAGTGTGAAGCATCAGCTGCTGGCAGGATTCTCTGTGTGTGTGTGTCTGTGTGTTCACACATGGATGCAACACTACTGTTCACAATTTGTTCCTGTGCCTGAAAGCTGTGAAATGCCCTTAATTCCCCCGGCACTGATGGCAGCAGTGGGCACTGGCTGGCTCCGTCCAGGCACTCAGCACCGCACAGGATTGCAGCTCTGGGCAGGGGTTGTGCCTCCATGTCTTCGTGCACTGATACAGGAGGGAAAACAAAACAAAACAAACAAACAAACAAAAAAAGAAAAAATAAAGTGGGGGGGAGCGAAGAGAAAGGATGTATGTGCTGAAAGCTGTCGTTAGACTTGTAGGGAACAGAGGCAAACATGGCTCCACTCCTGCCTGCCCATAGACTGCTTTGCGGTCCCTCATATTTCACAGATGCAACATTGTCTTTCCTTCTTTTCTTTGCTGCTGGGCACTAACTCTGCATCCTCACCCTCCATGCACCTGGGTTTGCAACGCAGCTGCCCCTTGGAGAAGGTCCCACAGGATCTGCTTTGGGGAACAAAACCATATGAAAGTGAATTCAAACCCCAGTGTGAGTCGTGGAGCAGAGTGAGTGGCTGCCCCAGAGCAAGGGCAGTTGGAGACCAGCCGTGCTGCAGCCGCGCCACGGAACACCCACAGTGCTCAGCCCCGGACACTGAGCCGTGTGTCTGCCAGGGGGGCAGCTCCCCCTCTGCACACAGGACTTCTCTGGGTCCTGTTCGCCTGGCACGCCACAGTGGGGAGGCAGCTGGTGGCAGGGAGGGCAGCTGGTGCAGCAGAGGGTGCTTCCAAAACATCCAGCCTGCGAACTTCGGTGCTGCAAGCCTCGAGCCACTGCTGGGCATGACCTGCCACAAGCGTGGGGCAGCCCCACCTGCTGCCCTGGATCCAGTGAGCGCCCCCCAAACACCTCAGGTCAGTGAGAGCACCCCGGGAACCACAGCCCAACCACCAGCCTCGGTGCTGGGCTCCTGTGCTGGCACAAGCAGAACCGCAGCTGCCAAGACTTTGAGCCACGTGTAAGTGCTCCCAGGTGCAGAACCTAAGCACTATCCATCTCATGATTCCTGGGACAAGTGCTTGTGCCCTTGTGCCCCCCTTAAACCAGGGACAGCCTCACAGGTGTCTGCTGCCCGCTGGGAGCACTGGAGCAAGGCTGGCTGCCTGCAGAGACGCCTCGAGTTAGGGTTGCTTAAAACGTCTTGAAGCAACTCCTACAAGTTCAAGCCCTCCTCGACCAGGGATTTTCTTTTTTCTAGTCATCATATAAACAGAATTGAAAGGTCAGTGCTGCCCCCACACGCTTACAAAAGCTTTTGGTTGGAATGGCTTGAGAAATATAGGGAGATATGTAGCGAACACTTTAACACTTTAACAATATATTTGTTTTGCATAGCTGTGGTCTGTTTCCCTGTCGCAAAACAAACAAACAAAAAAACCTTCCTTGATTTCTGCTTTTAAAAACTTACAAGAAAAATGTGCTCAGATTTATCCACATCCATTTCAGAGCTGTGTCTAAAGCAGTTTCTGCAAAAACAGTTTGTAGTACAGCTACACTCACATATAGGTATGGTTTAGCTTGACTTCTTACTATTTTTTTAGGGAGATATTAATACCCCGATGGTCCCAAAAGTCACCTAAAAAACCAATTTTCTTTTCACATAGCCCCCTGTGTTTAGTCCATGTAGCCCATATAATACACATAGTGATTTTTCTGAGGGCAGAATTTCCCTTGCTTTTTCATTTTTCCTCTGTCCGTGTTTGTACAGCTACCAGAAGTCCCACACAAACTGAAGGTGGAACACAAAGCAGAGTTACAATGAAATCACTTTACTCCAAGTAGTAACAAGTGGCCATGTGAAGAAATGTACAAAACCAAGCTATTTTTCTGTCTCTACTCTTTTCAGGAACAGGGAGGTAAGGTATCCCTCCTGGTAGGGGGTGAGACTCAAATATCATGCTGAAGAAAGATGTTGTGTATGTCCCTTTAAAAACTTTGAGTAGAAACCACTTTAAATTTGAATCTGAAAAGTTAAAGTGAGCTGGACTCAAACTGGGATAGGCTGAAATGTTTAATGCCATATCTCCACTAGGAAAAAAATTAAACTTTTTTTTTAATTCTAAACATTGCTTTTGAAAATTTTCAGTGGCAAAATGTTAGAACACTGCTTTATTTTATGATCACAGGCTGCTCTTTTCACTTCAGAATTACAGCAGCAAGAGCCAGACCCTGCAAGAGGGTGGAGATTCAGCTTGGAAATCCCCTGGATTTTTGTCTCAGTTTGTCCTTGGGCACAAAAAGCAGGCACCATAGCTGATAAATTTGTTTCAAAAGTAGTATTTGCCCAAGACTACCCCTGGCATGTGGGTAGGGAGGTTCAGGCAGGATGTGGGCTGGTGCAGACCACCAGTGCCCACCCAGCCTCAGTGGCAATGAGGTTTTTCACCAGCAGACTCTGCCCAAACAGCCTCAGAGTGTGTTCTGGGGTCCCCATGGGGCTTCACAAGGTGGCAGCCCCAGCCAGGTCACCACTGCTCTGACCCTGAACTGGGCCAGGTTTGTGGGCTGAGCTGGTAGAAAGCCATCCCCTTGTTTTTTTGGATGGAGAGAGGGATTGGAAAGGAGCTGGGAGGGATGAGTGGACAGGAGGTGCAGGTGGTAGGAGATTGCAGACTGTCCTCGTTACTGAACTTCCATGAAAGCTCAGTCTAGGCTGAAGAAGCAAAGCTTCAGCTTGCCTCACTGACAGTGTCATTGCCTGGGCCTAATTTTTGCCCCTGTACCCCTCAGAGGGTCTCAAGACAGCACTGTACAAAGTACTGGCCAGGTATCCTCTTTGGAGAGGAAAAACTTAGTCTCATATTTCAGAATGACTTATTTCTCTGTTTGTTAGTTTATTTATTTATTTTCCCATGCAAGAGAGTTCAGCTTTAAAATGAAGCTTGCAAAACTTTTTTTTTTCAAATTCTCTGTAATATTTTTTTTTTGCAGTTCACAAAGGAAACTTTGTCACAATAAATTTCATTTGATCTTCATTTCAGTCTTTGCTGGAGACTCATTTGAATGCAGCTACTAAGCAAACCTGTCTTCTTGCCCAGGCTTCTTTCAGCTTTAGCTGTCCTGAATATGAAACCTACCAACTGTCGTACAGGTGCTTCAGTAGGAAAAAAAAAATCCAAATAGTTGAATTCAGAGAGTACCAAGACCAGAGGTGGGGCTATAGAACAGATTGACTTGGATGGAGGAACCATAAAATGTTTGATTCTGCTTTCCTGATTAGCCTGAGTTTGGGTACCAAAATCATAACTGAAAATATACAAATGTCATGAAACCACACAAAAATTACTACAAAAGTACTTTAATGTTGTCTGATTAGAAACTCCATTTTTAGAAGTATAACAAATACAAATTGGCATCATTACTTTGTAAATATCTTCCCTCAAATCCTTCAAAACATAAATGCAGATTTTAAATACAGTTTCTCAATGAAAACAATGTAGAAAAAGAACAAATAGTTACAATGCATTTGAGGAAGGTCCTGAAATAAATATATAAAGAACATGACTTTATGGTAAAAATACATCTGGAAGAACAGCATTTTTGGTTTGTTTAACGGTCCTCAACTTTTTCAAGCAGGAAAGCTGGATGGGCATATTCTGTACCATCCTTCAGTATTTTCAATTATTAGTTTGTTTGCCATTAGGTAGTAGACATGAAGCTACTTTGACTTTGTTATAAATAGTCAGTGGGAGTTCTGAGAAAGGTATCTTAAATACCAGACAGAAAATGTGCAAGAAGATGTAAAATGGAGCCTGATCCTGCTAACCCCTGCTCCTCCAAGCAATCCTCTTTCTTTTCTACTTACTGTGCAGTGTAAGAACTTCAGGATTAAGTCAGATCTTGGAACCGTAATTCCATTTATTTGGAGAGGCAAACATGCCTTTTGCTTAACATAAATGTTTTCATTTAAAAGGAGGTTGTCAAGTCTGAAAGCGTATTAAATTCATGCTTACAAGAAACTTTGTGCACAGTGTCTCACAGGCCAGGGGACTGTGCAGAACCGAAGGGATGGGATGGATCTCGGCAATTCCAGCACCCAGAGCACCGCCAGAGCCTCTCTCCCCAGCCCCTGTCACCACGTGCCCCGACGAGCAAACACCCACTGCTCTCACACGCTCCGATGCACATGACAGACGTGGATTCAACTCTGCCAGAGACCCTTCAGGTGTTCAACACCTGCAGGAACTCTGGGACCTCCAATGATTCCCACTGCCATTTAGCACCTCAAGAACCTGTCTGGCCCCCACACCACCTTCAAGTCATCAGTGGGAAAAGAGCTCCTGGAATTCCAGTATCACATCCCCATCATAAGGCTGGCAGGATGCTAACAGCGCATCAGCACGCTGGGCTTGCCTGGCATAGGAAAGAGCAGTTCAGGAAAGAGGTGGCAGACACCACCCAAAACCAGTGCCAGGCACTGAACGTTTACGGTCACTCATCCATCACTGACACCTCCACCTGAAAACAAGCTTGCCCACAGCAGTACAAGCACACACACATGTGTGTGCACACAGATGCTCACTCTTTGCTATTTCATTTTATACAGGATTTTTTTCCCTCTTGAACCATCTCCTATAGATAAGAAAGATAGAACAGAATGTAACTTACTGTTCACAGCATTTTTCAACAATATTACACAAGTTACCAATAAAAATCCACATTGTAACCTCTTTCTTACATGCATTAGCAAACAGCTAACTGACTTTTGCTTGCAAGCCTCAGGTCTGAGTTTTGTTAACATTTTTGGAAACTACATCAGAAGCTTAATCAGAAACAGTCACATTATTCTTTTAGCGGCATTCTTAATTAAATGGCATCATATGTAGCCCCTACAAAGGACTAAAAGTATTCTGCTGTGATTAGGTTTTCTTGTTTTTACATTTCACCCAACTCAAGAGTGCTGCAAAATAACTCAGCAGTTGCCATCCTTTTCACAAAAAATATACTTTCTAAAAGGAGAGTTTTTATCATAGTTTGGATTCAGCTAATGGATGAATATAATTGATTCATACATTCTTTTTCAAACTGGGTTGAGTCGTTAAATAACAAAAAAAAAAAAAGTAACTTTTACCCCCAAACTATTTAGACTTCTCTTAAAAGAGCAGTAAGGCATGTGGGTTTTTTTACTCAGTTCAGTATGAATTCATTCATTTCCCCCCATTTCAGTTGGTTAGGTATAAAAATCTCAGGACTTGCTCAGGTTTTTTCAGTGTCTCAAGTGTAAGAAGAGAATCGTGTTACTAATGTTTACCTCTGTCAAACAGCAGTTGGAATACAGCCCTTCGGGTCAGAACACTGTGAACATATTAAAGCAGTAAGTGATTCCTGGGAAATTCATAAAATGTCCTTTTCTAATGACTCAAGGTATTCTTGTAGAGGCAGATTATTTACTATTTTTAGCTTTTCCCAGTGTCTAGCTTGTCTAATTGCTCCTTGTGTGAGTGCTCAGGCCCTGGGGCTATTTTTCAGCTCTAATTGCAAAGGAAAGGATTACATGGCTTTGCTTGTGCTGGAGATGGGGCTCAAACCCTCAGAAAAACCTCCCTCCCCTCATTTCATACCTACCCAGCACATTCACTCAATTTGCTGATCTCATCTGTAGCTTCAAACCTGCTGACAGCATGACCACAGATAGGTATGTACCTGCTGTGTGCTGCCAGCTCTCAGGGGAGCAGGTCAGCCTGACCAGTGCTGGAGTTTTCCAATTGATGGTTCTCTCATCTACTTATAGAGTACAGCAATTACCAGAGGTGTTACCTTTGCAATTTTCTTTGAAAAGTCATGGAGAGATTCCCATAAAATGTTTCTTGTTGCCATTGTATCTGAAAATCCTGGAAACAGAAGAGTGAAATCAGGATCTATGCTGGAAATGGGCACTGAGCACACAATTTTTATTATAAAGGTCTCTACTTGCCTACCTACCTATCTAAGTTTGGGGAAGGGAAATCAAAATGCCAAATTACTTTGACTTTGTTAAAAATGCCAAAATGTCACAATCAGAACTACCTCAACTGTACTACCTGAACTTTCAGAAGATGAGAAAATCATTTTATGTCCATATTTAGTTAACATTATTTTGTGAATGCATGTGAAGGCTCTTCAGGATGTTTTCATCTCGGCCCCACTGGGTAACTTTACCAAGTAGCAGTCTGGCAGAAGCACCTCTCATTTCAGAGCTTAAAAACTTGGGCAACACACAGCACAGCTCTTCCCAGAGAGGAGAGGGATGGATCTTCTCCAGAAAAATGGAAAACCTCAAATCTGCAGTTTTGCCTTGTCTACATAAAGAGTGCTTGCAGTTTGGTCCAAGGCTGAATTTGCCATTAAAGTAGCCCTTGTCTATACAAATGTTAGGAGGCAGTCCAAGCACCGTCACAGCCTGGTACATCACTGTGAAGAAGAAGTCACTGTCATCTCCTGCAAGGGTACAGCAGTCATCCAGAGCAGCATCTATCTGAAAATAATTTCATTTTCCTGTGATAATACAAACATTAGCACAAAGACCTCGTCTGTGACAGCAGTTGTGCAACATACAATCATTTCAAATCCTGGTCTGAAATGTTCCACAGGTAGTTGGAGGGTCCAAGGCTGAGATCCAAAAGCACCAATGTATTCACAGCTATGCAAATATTAGGAACTACTGATGTCTCAATACATGCAACATCTTACATTATATTTAGCAGATCCATTTAAATTCACATACCTATAAGTTATAAATACTTACAGGAACTTGTGAAAAAACCCAATGTGGATTAAGACAATTTTTCAGCTGTTACTGATTTGAGTTTAGTTGGGGTTTTACCTCTTGCGAGATAGAGGTTCCTAAATATTCCAGCGAGCTCTAAATCAGCAAGCATATCTGAGGCATTCTGTCCTCCTGCATGCCCAGATATCCATGAGTTTGCTCCATGGCTCCTGCTTGCTCTGCAGCGCATGTGATGCTTTGTTTACTCACTGCACAAGCAGATATGTGCTACAGCCATTCCCCGGGAGAATGATTTGTCTCTGAGTCCAGTTTTCTTACACTGGAGTCTGCAAACATTGGGCAGCTGATGTGTTCCCCTCCTCCCTGCTAAGCTACCCTCTGTGTTTTGGGTTCAGACTGAAACTATCTCAGACTCAGGGACTTCGAGAGAGCAGGACTTGGGAAACACGAGGAGAGACACTGAGGGCACGAGCGTATTATCAGAAAGAATTTGAGTGCTCCCAGCAGCCCAGCAGCAAATTAGAAAGTTTTGGCTCCCAAGAATGAGTTGTGTTGTTTGTTCCTGCATACTGCAGCTGCTGGTCCCTCTCCCTCCCCACCCCCCTCCTTTGGGTGGTTTATTACACACAAGCTACTAATGAATGGGAGCCGCTGTTTTACAGTACACCACACTTACAGGACTTATCTCTAGGCCTACCACAGATTTGACTGATCAACAGCAGGGCACCACCATCATAATTCTTCCTAGAAACAGGAGGATAAAAAGGGGTTTGTTGGAGGTTGGCTGTGTCTGCAGAGAATCCTGCCTGCAGGGCCTGCTGATGCCATCGCTAGCTGCTATGGTCTTTGGCCTAATAAGGTACAGAAACAAAGATTGTTCACTTGTTCAAGAATACTAAAGTACCCAAGTGACGGAAAGTGGAGGCAGCAGGGCACACATCCAAGTGGGATTAAGGCCACAAGTGCAACATTACAGGGCTGACTGGGTGGCAGAGGGAATATCTGCCTCTGAAAAAAAAAATCCAGTTCAAACATAATTTATAACATGTCACTCACAGTCAGAGGTGGCTGTCATTAAGAGTTAAATGTTGCATTGTGTTCAACTTATTCCGATAAGAATTCTCTAAGCTGCTTATATGTTATCATAACTCATGAATAACTGGAGTGTGGGCATGGGAAGGAGGGAGAGGCTCTCAGGGGCAAGATGGGACCCAGGCTGGGAGACAGAAACACTGGAGCAGAGTTGGACTGCTAGGACCTCAGTGTAATGCACCCACAGTGGGTAGGTTCTGCAGTGAGTCTTAAAGCCTGCTAAACCCATAATACTTGTCAAGGTCCAGACTCTACTTGGACAGATGCACCTTTTTCACTTTTATGCTCTTCACTCAGATAGGGATCCAGGCAGCAACACCGAGAGGATCTAAAATGGCACATTCAGCCTCTGTTCAGCCGGTCTGTACAGTAAGGTTGTCTGTGGAGGATGAATTCCCCATAGCTGGAAGGTTCAAGAACTGGCATTGAAGGAGAAAAAAATGGCCAATGTTGTAGCCAAGTAAAAATCCCTAAGTTAATACGGCTCACTGGAAATGGCACTGGGAACACAATAGAAGAGCAATGAAGCAGCTTCTTTAGAGGCAATATTAAATGTTGCTGACTGGCTTGGCAGTTTGGAAGCAGTAGGATTGTTTTCTCTGGCTTAGGGAAACCCAGCAACAGATCCCACTGAAGTTCAAGGAGTTAAATTTGGCCCAATCTTACTAAACTTTACAGGCTTATTAGGAAAATTTTTCCATACTATTTTTTCCCCACCTCATTTTGGGTAAAACATGGGTAGAATAAGAAGAATTAGAGTCATAGAAGCCTGCCCATCTTCACAGGTCTTTCAACAGCAAGAGATGACAATTACCCACTGTAATTCCCACTTAGAAGTGTTTCTTTGGTGCAACTAGTTCAGAAAGCAGCTGTTTGTTTACTCACTGGCTTGGGCTATCTGGATCACATTACACCTGCTGGGGCTGCTGGTGATGTGGGAGGTTGATTTTAAACTGGCACTGTTGCTTTCATAAAGCCCTTAATGTCATAGGCTCTGGCTGTGTTCAAGATCTCACCCATCAAGCCAAGGCTTAAGGGACTTTGGGCTGAGGCATCCCAGTCCCCCATTCCTCTGTCACTTGAGTCAAAGATCACAACTTCTCTGCGGTAGGTGTGAGACAAATATTTCAGGACCTGCTTCCCATACCTAAACAGCCACCCCCAACTTCACACAGTTACTGATAAAACCTTCTCTTGGCTTTTCCAACTGCATTTCTTAGTTAGACACTTACACTGGGCCCTTGCAATGCACCTGGCCCCAAGTGGTCTGCCATGTGCTGGAGGATCAGCTAAGAACATCAGAGTACAGTGAGTCTGTAAGGAAATATTGCTCACTTATAGCCCCAGGAGGGCAGTGAGCAGTCTCTGCACAGCTTTGCCCTGGATGGGAAAAAGACAGAGAGCACTGGAGTATCAGTCATGGAAGGGTTTCAATAGTTTCCATGCCCCTAAAGCCTGGATTCCCAGCCTGCTCTTGGTACCTCTCCATAGCTTTCAAATTTACTCCAGTCAAGGGAAAAAGAACTGAACCTCTTACCTGTTTCCCTAAAGCATCATTTTGGTATGTTATGTGTGCCTGGTCTGACTAAAGACCAAGGGTCTGCAAATTTGTCCACGTTATAGAAACATTGCAGCAAGTACCATTTTCTGAGTACCAAGCTGAAATGCAAACATCTCACCTGCTACTTCAGTACTGTCTTCATGTGTGTTCTAAAGCCAATGGATTAATCACAGTGAGCTCTTGGTGTCCAGAGGTGGCTGCTTCATGTTTCCCATGGGATGCTGCGTGCAGGGGTGTGGAGGCTACAGGGGCTCCATGGTGTGTGTGCAGACACAACGTGATGCCAGAGTGCACTTATGTTTCTGGCCTGTACAACTCTGAGCTGATAACCACAAACCTCTGTCCTTGCAGAGAGCAGACATTTCGCTGTAGGCACCTCTCTCTGTGGTGAAACAGCAGATGAGATGGGACCTGCATCCACCCATTCCTCCCACCATGCCCCAGCAGCATCTGGAGCACACCTACATGTGGGAGCTGAACACACAGAAACCTGTGAGAGGGTGGGTGCCCCCACAGGGGATGTGTTTGGCTGTTGTGCAGCCTTAAGTGTGTGTGCATGTTCAAATACTTTTGTCTGGGTGCAAGTTACAGTAAACAAGCAAAAAACCGTTAAAAATAGATGTAGCTGGTGTGTGAAGACTTGTTTTACCCAGCTCTGACTTCTGTTGGATACATGAGTAGAAGTGGGTAGTAGATTAACTATGCGGCTCAGAGACCGTAAAGGCTTGCAGAGGAACAATTAGTCTGGAATTTGCATTTCATGGAATTGAACCATTTATAAAACTTACAACACAGCTAATGAAAAAGATTTCTTCAAGTAAGTATCTCTCTCTGATCTTTGTCATGTGGTGTTTGTAGCATCTTGCCAGTGTGTGAGAACCTAAAAACGTAGAAGGCTGTTTTTCAGAAAAAAATGAAACTCACTGGATTATCTTTACCATCTGCATGGAGTGTAAACAGAGAGAATAAATAAATAAATACTGAAAAATACATTTGTTTTAAATAAATGTGAACAAAGTTACACATTTGCAGTATGTAATACGAGTTTTAAAACATGATTTTAACCACCTCACACATTCAATTAAATATGGAAAACTCTCCAGGTTGTATTTGCATTCTGGAAGAACAGCTACAAAAGAAAGTGTAAGTGCAGCAAATCATCCTGAAAATAAACTGATTTGAACAGAGAAGGAGTTCTCCCTGAAAGGCTGAAGCACCAGGGACTTTGTAGTACTGCTTGAAAAAGCTGCCAGTATCTTATTTTTCCCCATTAAAAAAGACCCACTTTGGGAAGGACAGACTGATATTTTATGTATATTCCAAGAAACCGTGAAAAAAAATTCATGTCTAGGAGTACATTTTCAGTGACGCCTCTTTTTTTCTCTCCAATATTCAGGGAAATTTTTAAGGCAGTTCATAGTCTTTATTAAAAAAAAAATAAAACAAGGCAGCAAAAAATGATGGAAGAAAACCAAATGCCTTTTCCAGGCAGTGACACTGCCACTTTAACAGATTCCCACTGTACTTGGGGTTAGTTGCCAGAGAAGCCTTGTTCAGCCTATTTGGGGGCCCCATGAAATGCTGCAAGCGTTACTGAAATGAGCACTTGTCTTTTGTTGAGCTGCATGCTAGCACCATACAGTGCTGAGCTGATAAATCCACTTTTTCTAACACAAGCATTTTTCAAACAAAACTACCATGAGACTGATGAGTAATGCCAGCATGCCAAAAAAAAAAAAAAAAGAAAATACCACACACCCCTCCCAGCCGCTGCTGACACTGACAGCTGTTAAATTCACATATTCACAAAATGAGATGGGTTACATAACTGGAAATTACAAGAGCAACTCACCAGCAAGAGGAACTGCTAAGCAAGGCATCACTGGGGTTCGGGAAGGAATAGATCACACATTTCAATGTGTACTGGCCCACTAATGACCACGATAAAGCTGAGCGCTGCCTGGAGCATGAAAAGGTTACTGGGCACTCCACACCACACATGATCAGGCTGTTTGTAGTTTGTTCAGGGTTGGGGTTTTTATTCGGCAAAGTGATATATGCGGAAAAAAATGTATCAGTGCTGCTATGTATGTTATGAACACAAGGGTAATTTAAAAGCCCAAATGTCACTTTATGCAAGGCATGACACAAAAGCCTGAGTCTAAAAGGCCCATCAGCAAGTCTTCAGCAGCTAAAAGACAGCAGTGGAGTGTTAGGTAGAGTTGGGTTTGACAAAACCCAGGCAGCTTTTAATTTGCAGCAAAACTTCCAGGGATATAAAAGCACTTTGCAAAGATGTTGTTATTATTATTCTTCTATGGACATAGAGCTGAGCTCTGGAGATGGTCTGTACTCTGCCTATGCAGGGCAGGAAGGCGGTGAGAGAACATCCCCCCATCACCGGATCACCTGTCCTTATTTCAGTATCTATTTCTAGATCGGTTTGAAAAACTTTGACAAAAGCATCTGATTCTGGAAGAGCTGTGGGGCAGATGATGGAGGAAAGGGATTCTGAGAAGTGACAGGCTGTGGAGCTGGTGGAACAATGCAGAAGAAGGAGCAGTGAGGGAAGATGGAAATGTCTGCAGAAGCTGCCAAACCCCCACGTGTTGCTGAGATTGCCAGAGATGAGGTTCTGAAGGGGGCTGATCTGGACATAAATCAAAACAGAAAACAATGCATGTCGGTATGAATAACAACAACAACAACAAAAAAACCCCAAACCTGTAATTAAAGCACCACCAACCTCAAGCTAAATTTTATATATCCAAAATAATCTATGTTTCCATTTTATCTGTTCATGGCTGAATTAATTCTTGTTATATAGTAAGAAATTTGGGGATTTTTTTTAATAAAAGGGATTTAACCTGGTGGAAAAACAACACACAAAAGCTTTTTAATAAGCAAGTATATCAAAAAAGAACTGAACATGAAATTACCAAACAAATGCATAAAGTTCCAAGTGCTTTACCATGTTACATGTAGTAAATGAGGTTAGTGCAAAATCAAGATGCACAGACAAATCAGGGGAAAAAAAAAGAATCAGAGAAATTAGTGTTTTGAGAGTGATGTCACCTAAGCCAGTGTGTAGGTAAAGTCTGCTGCGTAGGAGAGCAGTGAAAGCATAAACAGAATACTAGATGTGCATTAACCCACAAACAGAAGTAGCTGTGAACAATGGCAAAGACCGGTTGCTCTTGGAACCTTAATGTGAGGAAACATCCTTATAAAAGATGAAACAATAGCAGGTCTACAGACAAAAGTGCCATAGGCAGAGAAGGATTAAGAACTTCCTACAATTCTTAAAGTATCAACATATATTGTAACCATTCCACATAGGCTGCCATAAGTGCTTCTCTGACTTAGTTCACCCAAAAGAGGAAAAAGTATCAGAGTTAGTTTTGCTTTTCTTTTGGATAGCGGACACACACACTCAAGGCAGAGAGGAAGAAGTAAAAGGAGGAGGAAGTGTGTCATTTATTCAGGACCTTTTGCCAGCACACCTCTAAGTTGCAGCACTCCCTTGCTCTCTCTGCTTCCTCCAGAACACACAGATCATTGCCAGCCCTGATCCAGGCTGCGGCCACATGTTGCGTTCTAGAGCAGTGCTTCTGCATCTCTGCAGAGTGCTGGGAACTGGGGGCTTAGACACAAACACCAGGCCAAGGCTTCAGTGTCAATTTGTTACTCTTATTTACTTTGTTTTATTTTGAAGTGGATTTTTTTGTTGTTTTGCTTGCTTGTAGAAGTAATAAAACATGTTCATTTAACTGGGCGTGCATTTAATTTGAAAACATCAACAAAATACTTTCTAATGCCTCATGCCCATGGGCTGAGACGTGTTCCTGTCCAGTAAACATCCCTTCAGCTTTCACGCTAGTAGTCTCATCTCGGATTTCAGATTTTCTTGTAGACTGACACATATTCTTCTCATAAAAATTTTAATTGAACACTGTGAGCATTATTATTTAATATAATTCCACAGACCACCCACAGCAAACTTGCATAGGCCTCATGGATTATCAGTGATCCATGGGACAGGGGCTGGGAACCACCACAGACTTTGGTGATTCTGCCTATCTCTAACACTGCATTAAGCCCATTTGTTTACATCCCTCATTGTTTACATCCCTCGTTGAAACTTAAAGAGCCTTTTACTACTACTACTCTTCAGAAAGTATTCCAAGGAATCAAATGGAGCTGAGTGAACACTTCACTGCGCTGATGGGAAAGAAGAACGACTGCCCCACTGCAGCTACTGCTGACATCCCTGGATGTGGATGAACAGCGGAACACTGTGAAGAGAGACAAAACATGCAAGCCCAGGACCTGTTTCAAGGGACTGTACATTTGCAGCTGACTACAAATTCCATAGGATTTACAAGTCAATGCTAAGAATTTGCAGCAAGTTCAAGCTTTTGAGGTCTCCTTGTTGTTCTCTCTGCCAACAGTTCCTCATTCCAAGCTGGATGCTTTGGGGAATATTTGGGGTAATTTTGGTCCAAAAGTTCCAGTGGAATAGTTGTATCATCTGTTTTAGAAGTGATCCTCTGTTTGTCAGGTAGAACTTGATCATTGAATGCTGAGAATAGAAAAGTGGTATATTTTTTAAAAATCTGTTAAAATACTGCAGACACTCTTTAACTGAAGATTTGCCTTCCAGCTATTCACAGTCCTATTTTTGAATGCTTTTTCTGAAAAACAAGAAAATGTGCTGTTCCTTACCAAGGGCTGTAGGCTTCACCAAGCCAATCTCAGTCACACAAGGCACTCCCCTGAATCAACACCCTTCCTAATGGCAATAAATTGTTTTCAACAGAGTTCTGTTAAAACCCACTGACAACAACAAACTATGATTAGCATTCAGGGTAGAATTAAATAGTGTCACCATTGATATCTGCATGTGCAGATGTGTGTCCCAAATTGTTTTATGGCACAATTCAGCCCCCATTCTTGTTTCTTCTGGCATTCAAACAACCCCACTGGAGCAGATTATGCCAACCCTATGAGAGACAGAACCTTGACCAACAGACATCCCTGGATTTTGGGGGACTCTGCAGAGCAAGGTATTACTGCAAGTAAAAGTTATATAAACTTGCTGTAACCTGTGCAACTTCTCAGCAGTACAATGATATTTAGCCTGTAGTTCAGATGCTCTTCCTAAACTGTGTTTAATAGCCCCATCTTTGCAGTCCGTCCAACCACAGAGGAACTGCTCAACAGGGAAGGGACTGGGAAGAGGAACGTCAGAGCCAGGCCCTCTCCTGCTGGGCATCAGAAGTGTTTAGGCAAGATTCGTACTGGGATAAGTTTGAACAATTTTTCTAAGACTGGGAACAAAAACTAAAGCATTTTTCTTCCTTCAGAGCAATATTAAAGTCACTTAAAGTCTGAGAGCACTTTCCAACTGGGAGACTGGACTTTACTCCTCAGTTAGTTCCACTTATTCATCTGACAACCACCAAATACTCATGTGAGCAATGTGTGAGGTTTTGTGAAAGTGGGAATTAAACACAAGAGCAAATCCACTTGCTCAGAAGGAGAAGCTTCTAGATTTGATAACAAAATCAGAACTCTGCAACAGTTTCTCCCTCCCCCACATAATTTGTTGCTTAAAATCTTACAGGAAAAATTATCACATTCTCTATAAATATGACCTTAGGATGATCAATTTTTTTCCCTACAAAAACACATAACCAAATTTGTGGCTTGTGTATTTGTATTGCAAATCAGTAAAGGAAAGCTCTGTGAAAGTCTCACACTTTCATTCCATGCTGTATTCTGAATCCTACTTAATTTCCTATTTAAAAAAAAATGACACAGATTAAGAAACTTTTGAATCTAAAAATAATGCACATATTAGGGAAATTACTACCTAAAACAAATAGCCCACTTTATTAAGCAGTCTCACAGTATTTATGATATTAAGGAAAAAAACCCCATACTTTACAGACCTCTAGTTTAACACATGTCAGCCAGCTTCACTTACAAGATCAAAATCCAGAGGTAGACAAAATATTAGTTTGGTTTGGAATATGTAAAGCATCAGTTTTTCATATATTAGTGTGTGGAAATATTTGATCCAATGTTGTTAGGGAGGGAAAAAATAGTTGCCAGAAGGCTTTACTTAAGGAATGGCTACTGCAAATAAAAACTTTCAACTAACAAGGATTTTAAAATAGTTTTTTAATATGCTTTTAATGACCTCTGCTCCTCATACCTACCTCCTTGCTGCCCAAACTGTTTGTACTGTCCCCAATAACACTCAGTGGAAAGCTGTCGTTCCTGGCTAAATCCTTACTTAGGTTGGATGCTATGCCTCCGTTAGACAGGGTCACAGGGTCACAATCGATTTTGGAGGCCACCTGGAGAGTCCAGGCCGTGAACTGACTCAAAAAATTTATATCAGAGCTGGAATGGTCTACCTCCCAGGGCTCAGCCTGCGCTAACACCCCAACCGCAGGATGGAGCCTGCCAGGCCCAGCTCAGAGAGAGGCCAGAGTTGTTGACCCCGTTAGCTGACCTCTTCAAACTTCAGGAGAATTTTTCTGGCAGTTACCACGGTGACTGGGCACTCCAAGCTTATCCTTCTTACTGAAAAAGAAAAAAAAAAAATTAAGAAGAAAAAAAAAATGTTAAAACCTACCTCGTAGGGATGTCTATCAAGAATCAAATACGTAAATGTTTTAATTGTTTGCTTCTCTCCTTGGGCTGCTCTGGCTCTAACTGGTATATCCAATGTGAACATCAAGAAAGCAGTTCAGTTAAAAACATTTCAACTTCTGAAAAAATAATGCTCAGTGAATTTAACGAGTAGCATTTCTACTATCTGCCAGTGATCACAAATGACACGCTAAGAGGTTTATTGTCAAATAATATTTATTTTTCTTTCTGTATCATTCTCCAAATAATTGCCATTCCTTACTGAATTGAGAACAAACTGAGAAAAGGCTCAGGGAAAGGATTGCATACTGTATTTGTCTTTTTCCTTTTAAAAACTAGCTGCTTGATGAAACATTAAGTATGCAGCAACACATTTCTTTGGTCTCTTAAGAAGAGACTGTATAACCTATTTAATGTACTGTGAAATATTTTTAAGAGGAAAAAGCAAAGAAACCCAAAAGTTGTCAGACATTGTTACAGTTGGGTTTTTTCAGGCACTTTGAACAATAATCATTTCACACATAAAATTTAGCAGGTAAGCAAGGTCTCCTGATACTGACAGAAAACACTTGAAAAACATCAAGGGAACACAGAGCACGCTAAGTAAACAAGAAAACAAAGTGCACTCTTCATTTCTAAATAAGGAGAAAACTGATGCTCCTTAATTTCAGAGCAATCATGTATTATATACAAAGCTTTTATGTAAATTTTCTTCATGCTCCTATACTTGAAATAGCATCTTGCAAGAGGGAGCACTGAAGAGTACATTGCATTACAGCTGGAAAAATCCTACTTAAGGGCTCCTGATGGCCAACTGTCAATCAGTATTCCCCATTTGTTATGAACTGCTCATTTCTGGAATACAGCTAAACAGGGGTTTAATGATTGAAACTTTAAAGGCATTTTGTCTCATACATAGTTCTGAAGTATTTTCTGTTGTTTGAAGGGTTAAATATGAATATTCAAATTGCTGCTCAGCCACTGCTGTGCTCCTCCTGGGCTTCTCCACTGGCAGTGCTGAGATGGCAGAGGGGACCGAGCTGCTGAGTTGGCTCTCACAGGAGGAGATCACACAGTCCCTGTGGGTGAAAAAATAAAGCAGGAGATTTGGGAGTGAAAAGCAAAAAGCACATTACAGATCTTTTGTTCCAGATTTATTTTTTATTTTTGCTGGAAGGATGAGAAAAGGGCAGTCCAGTGTATATAACTAACATTAAAAAAATTAATACAAACAGAGTACAGGACTCTTTCTCCTTTCAAAAAATGGTTGAATTGCTTTGATATATCATATGCCTCAATGCTGAATAGATACATAGACACACGATAATATTATTTAGCCATTTAGAATTAAACATGAAAACAATTTAAATTAAAAACACTTAAAGATTGTTTTCCTATTATTAAGGATGTGTTAGAAAAAGGCTAAGCCTCTCATTAAGAGATGAATTTTTTCATTTGTGTTGTGGCTATACAAGGTGGTTTTATGTTTTCTCTTTTTTTCTCTGCATGAAATAATGTAAATCGAAACAATCAGGTGACTGATTAATAGGCTAGTGGGAAGAAAAAACTGTTTGTTGTGTCTTATTTTATTTTTTGCAATCGTTTTGAACAATACAGTAGATGCAAGCATGTGCTTTTCAATTAGATACCATGATTTATGAAGTCATGCTCAGGGCTAGCCAGGTTGTTGACTCAGATTAGAGCAATGATGCCAACTCATTCCCTGGTGACAAACACTGACTGTCCTTCCCGCAGCCAGGCACCCCTGGCAGCCTTATGAAAAGACCTTGTGGTTGGCAGAGCACTGAGCAGGAAATGAGGTCCTCTCCGGTTTGGGACAGAGATGACTGGAGTTACAGAAAGCTGTAAAGCAAAATCAGCATCTCCTGAGTCACAGACTTTAAGCTCTAGTGGACCCCGCAGTTCCCAGCATGACCTAGCCCACCAGCACTGCATCGCCTGCACACCCGCCAGCCTCCCACTGACTTCCCAGGGAAGCACCCTGCAAACTGCATATCCATCATAAGATGGGACCAATTTCGTGTGGGAGAGTGGGAGAGAGGGCACTTCAGCCCCTCCATTCTCCTCACACACCCCAGCGTGGTCCTGGTGCTCAGCACCCTCCTGAGGGAACACTTTTCTCAATTATCTCTACTAGAGAATTTTTGGCACATTTCATGGTGTTTTTCTAACAATATCACAAGGCTTTTATCTCAGCCTATAGCTCGGGGATCTTTTGTGTGGCCTATCCTCTTCTAGGAATTCCACATATAAATCACTGGAAAGCAGGAAATCCTTAAGATCTAGTGGGAAGTTTTATACTATGTTTACCTCTTAGCATAGACAGCTGCAGACCACAGAGCATCTTGCCCTGTAGGTACTGCAGCAACCCAGACACCTGGACCTGAAATGGGGGAACTTGGCCCCCTGTTTCAAAGATCTCCAAGTCAGTAAGTGAGCTCCTGAAAAAGGGTTAGAAACTCTAACTGAATTCATGGAATAGGACTCCCTGATGTTCTCTGTGTAGCACTTTCAGTTCGAATTCCCTCAATGCAATTGAAACAATAATATTTAGACCATTTGGGGATGAGATTATTGCTTTAATAAATTGGGTTTTTATTGGTTCATTGTGGCAAATAAGCCCCCGATTGATTTTGCTCCTAATCAGCATGGAGAATGCATTCCGCTGTAATTAAATCCCGTGTAACTGGGCACTCTGTGTTCACTTGTCTCTTAGCTTGCAGTGGCATGAGACACAGTACATCAAACGCTATACTCTACACGATAGGCACCCTGCCAGCCCGGTGAATGTTGATGCTAGCTCGCCTATGCTCACAAATGAGTATAGCTGGAGCACATATGGAGGAGCGGGCATCTCTCGGGAGACGTAGGAAAGTTACTAGAGGAGGAAGATGGCCAGGGATAAGGTCTTTTCTCTAGAGGAAGATTTGAACTCCCCCTCTGCAAAGGCTGCGAGAGACGCAGGGCCATCCCCCTCTCCTTCCCGCAGGTCCCCGCAGCCCCCAACGCGGCTCCTCTGCCTCCGCCCGCGGGGCTCCGGCCGGGGCGCCCGGGGCAGCCGGGTCCCCTCCGCCGGCGGGAGCGCGGCCGGGCTGCCAGGCGGGCAGTTTTGAAGAGTCGATCTTCATAATACAAATCCCCCGGCTTCGCCTCCCAGCCAGCGGCGCGAGCCAGCTTTTTAATTGAATCCCGGGGATTTGGCCGCAGCCGAAAGCCCCGGTTCGGGCCCCAGCGCCGTGGGTTCCCCCTCCCGAGAGCAGGACAGTCTCTCGAGGGCTGATCTCTCGCCTCTAAAAGCGAGGGAAGGGCGGGTTTCGGGGCCCTGGGTGAGCCCCCCGCACCGGGCCCCCGGGAGGCAGAGCGCGGGCTCGCCGCACCCCGGGGCTGGCGGCGGCGGGGGGGCCGGGGGGCAGCTGGCAGGGCCGCGGCTGCTCCTGGCGGATCCCGCCTCTCACCCGGGCAGTGCTTTAGGGGGGGCTCAGGCAGGATACTGCCCATTCTATACGTTAATGCTCTTTTCTCTCCGGCTGCAGGGAAGCAGGCCAGCGGATAATTACCCCTCGCTGCAATCCGCAGAGCTGGCCTAATCCGAAAGCTCAAGTGCCCGTAAGTAAAACTTCAGGAAAAGTTATTGAAACTGACAAATACAGGGTGACAAATAATCAATAAAAGCCCAGTCCCACATCCTTTATTGTTTCCAGGCACTAACAGCAAGTAATGAAACCTCGGCGAGTACGGGGGAGGGAGCGGCAGGGACCGGGCGCTGGGCTGGCTCCTCGAAAGCCCCCACTGAAAGAAGACCAGAGAAGGACCCGGCAGCATAAGGAGGACGATCCCGTTCCCATTTGAGAGAGCTAAATGCCAACCTCCGCCCCAGTACTCATCTCTTCCCCAGACCCTCCCCGCCGCCCGGTGGCTGGGCCGGGGCGCTCCGGCTTGACGAGCCCGAGAGGCGCCGGCCCGGCCGGCAGCTGCTGCCCGGACCCGCGGGCAGGGACGCCCCGGAGCCCGGTGACACACGGCAGCCGCGGGCAGCCTCGGGCCATGCACCTATTTCACGCACCCACACAAAAACCTAGGCGCTGTAATCTGCGTTCTGAAATATGTAACACCCCTGGACACCCAACGCGCTGCTTCTCATTAGCATCTCGGCCCTGGATTTTCCACGCTGCAGTTTCTAAAGTTTCAGCGAAGGACGCTGGGCAAGATAAATCCGTGCTGTCGTTTCTCTCCCTCTCTGTCTCTCCGAATTAAGTTCTGATCTATCAGTTTAAACACTGGCCAGAAAGTTGATTCACTTTCTGTTAGGATTTCAGGTTAAACCGAGGGCTCCTCCAGTCTCTTTAAGCTTTTGAGCTGTGTAAATGAACTGCAGTGTCACATAATCGATGGGGAAAACTCAGCTGTCACAGATACGAAAGCAGCCTCCTGCCACAGCAATAACGTGATTTGGCATTTCAAAGTTTGGAAACGTGCTGTCTGCGCGTCTGGAGCTCGGAGAGGAAGAGCTGAGCAGAGGAACGGGGGTAAAACACCGGGGCGGACGGGGCCACAGCCCCCAGGCACGGTGGTCCACAACCCCGGCAGCCCCAAGTCCCGGCGTCCCGCACCGCGGCACCCGCTGCCGCTCCCTCCCTCCCCGACAAACGCTGCGAAAGTTGTTTCCCAACTTTGGCGTTTGGGGAGGGTTGACCCAGAACAAATCTCAGTGTCTCGGTGGCCTTTGCAAAGCGGCCTTGCCCCCCCGCCCCGAGCCTGCGGGACGTGCCCATCTGGAGCACGCACCGTGAGAGCAACTGTGCCGCGTACAGCCACAGCGGCCATCAGTCACTAAAAGCCACACGCTTCAGTGGACCGAGGATAAAATGAAGTCCTGGTGACGCCTGGTTAAACCACTGACCCTCTTGCGAGGGCTGGAGAAGAGAGGAAGGCGACCCCCTCCCGACAAACCCATCTTTGGGGGGCTTGGCGCCGGGCTCTGCATTGCGATCCCTGCCGGGACCGTGTGCCCCTCTTCCCGGAGCTGGGCGCGATCCCCAGGGGGACTCAGAGCAGCCCTTTCGGGGTGTCTCACAGGGAGACGAGGGACGGAGACCCCCGAGCAGAGCCCCCGCACGGCCGTGCCCCTGGGGCGGCAGCGGTGGCTCGCGTAGGCACAGGGTTCCCACTGGAACGTTTATTTCTATGTCGGTTTGTGTGGAAAAACCAACCCACGAACAGGATGTGCTCTAAGCCGTGGGGTAACCACAGCCCGCGGCCCCCTGTCCCTCTGCACACCCTGATTTACCCTCACACACAGACACACGCGGAGGAAAGCAACTTACACAGTATGTTTAGAAGCTTTCTGGAAGGGGAGGGCTTTAGCTTCAAATTAGGAAGCTCTCTCAGATGAACGATAAATTCCTCTTTGGTCAGGCTACGGTGTTTGATCATATCTTTGTGTTTCTGTCCTCATGACAAAGGGCCCCGTAGGCTGAATCAAGAAACACGTTTTCAGATAGCTTGATTTGACATAAGGAAACTGTTGCATTTGTAATATTATAAGACTCTAAAGGGGAAAATAAAACCTCTGTTGCTGAGACAAGAGTGTGCCTAAGTGCCACCACGTTTCAATCCCGATTTGCATATAATTTAAGTCTCCTCTGGCTTACAGTAATATACTCGCTAACCTTGAGGCTATCTAAAAGGGGGAATTTAATGAGGCCGAGTTTATACACTTATATAATTTAGAGGTTTTGCTATAGCTGTAAAATGACAATTGGTACATGTGTAGTGCAAAAGAGCTGAAATCCCATCCAGGAACCAAGTTGGCTATTTCTGAAGGAGCTGTCATTTCCAGCAGGGGGGCACAATGAGAAGGCCAGGAGCGATGGAGCTCTGATCTCCACTAAGGAGAGATAACCACTTGGTTAAAATGGGGCTCTTGTTCCCTCGTTACCCGATCGTCGTGTGAACTTACCTTATTTACAGTTATAGGCAAGGAGTGAGTCGCCCAGATTGCAATACACCTATAGCTTTGGGTTTACCCCTCCCTTTTTTATCAAGACCATCTCTTGGACAGATTTCTGGACCACTCATAACATGAGAGCACAGTAAACTGTCTTAAGGAGGGAGGGGATTTGTTCAGAGCCCAGTATGTGCACCCTCCCACACACCCCCACCTGGGAACCGAGCAGGAGGCTGGACCCAACAGAACCAGCCTGTCGAAATCAGGATATTTACAGAGCTCAGACACGTGTGAACACCACCAGAAAGCAAAGGGACTCAGTATTAGGTGAAGTACTATTTTGTACTCCACATCCGGTGTTTCTTCATGTTCTGGGTGAACCCAGGTACGGCGGCTGTTGGAGGACACCTCCATCTCGGGTCCCTGTGGAACCCAGGTGTGGATCAATGGCATCACATAACGATGTACATCTACGCTGAGATTTAACGCACTTTGTTCTACATTTTAATATTAAATGGCTCAGTGTTTGCCAGATTATTATCCCACTATTGCTTATGCATTTGTCTCTTATGTCTAGTGCCTGTCATTACACAAAGCGTTTTGAAGAGCTAATTTCAAAAGACAGAAAGTCTACACTTACTATAAAAGTCATTAAATTAGCATGACAAGCACAAAATTCCTAGGTTATAATTTGGTTATAGATCTGAAATCTTCCCTGCTTCTTCTCTCCATTTGAAGGATGAAGGCTGAAGCGAGGCATCGACTCGAAGTTAGGACAATTGAGTTGTCGCTTGCTTGGTGGAGAAACCGGGTAGAGATGCGGGCTCCATCAGCACCTTTTTTGGCAGTGCAATGGATGACCAGAGTTCTGGTTTTCCCTCACGTTTCCCAGCAGCCAGAGAAAGGTGTGGTCAGATAGTCTTCTACTGCAACAGGTGGGAACAACGACAACAAAAAATCTCGATGCATTTCTCGCCGATTAAAGTGTTGCTGGAATAGCAGGACGCGCTCTTGCCTTTTATATCCCGCTAAACGCTAAGATGGGAAGATGTCTTATAAGAGCAGCCATTGGCTGTTTCCCCTAAAGCTGCAACATCCCATTCATTTTAATCGCTTCTTCATTTCGGAAGAAAGCTGGGGAGAGGAGGGGGAGAGCTGCTTCCCCCAGCTCCATGTGCATCTGCAGTGAAGGGGGACTGCAGGAAGTCCCTGTGGTGCCAGGACCGGCAGCGTGGGAGCCCCCGCTCTGCCCGGCCGGGCATCCTCTCCCTGACAGGTTGCATTTCAACAACGAGAAAATTAGAGAAGGGACTAGGCATTCAAACGCTGTGCTCGCAGAGAGGCTGCCCTGGCAGTTATTTAGCCTAAAAATCTGCTGTCAACTTTTTTTTTTCCCCCGTCAGGATCAGCGAGGTGCGTTTTAGTGGGCTGGTTCGTTTGCTTTTAACAAGCACGCTGCGAATTGTGGAAGCTTTCCATTTACCTTTTCTTCTTTAAGCGTTTTAATTATCATCACTGACCTGTTGGGCATACCTACAGTATCAATGTCTCTTTTACATCGCTGCCTTCTCTTTCTCTGCATGTTTCTGCTATTTAACACTTGCTACCTTTGCCATTAGAGTCCTAGAGTGACCCCCATGGGTATCTTTGAAAGAAAGACCCTTTGCATTCCAGCACTGCCTCCTTACCCAAGTAATAGCAAAGGGACCATTCAGACACATGGACCACACTGAAGCATTAATTAGGCTGATGAAATCCATAGAAATGTATGGATTCAGCATAATCGAGTTTCTTCTGCTGACTATAGTTAAGGAATACGTGAGCAGCTGGGAGAATAGAAAGTACTGTTAGGGTGAAGTCATGCATGTAATTGAGTATATTTAACATAACCATTTTAATGATCAGTGATTAAAAGTGCATCTACTTAAATTGTATACCTCTGCAATTTGTCCATATCAACTTTAGAGCACACACAAAGAAAAGGTCGTCATATAAATTTATAAACAAGATCCCTTCCTGGCTACACAAGACTCGAGCTGGAATGATAACTCGGCAGCAGCGGGGGGGGAAGGCCTTTCGCGAGAAAATAGCTACGCCAGTGCGATATTAATTAATCACTGGTTTGGCCCCCTTTCTCTCTTGTGCAGTCACAGTATTAGAAGTGCATAATAAGTGAGTTTTCTTTTCATCCGTAATTACTTATAACAATTAGATCACTCGGGGAAAAAAAATCCATGGGTTTCTTTCCCATATTAAAGGAGTATCTTTTCCCTCACCTGACAATATTGTGTGTGTGTGCAGGTACATACACATATATTCAAATACAATGTTTGGCTTTTATTTTTTCCCCCAAAGAAACGGTGCCAGAGACCCAGCAAAAAAAAGGATAAATGTTTAAACTTCTCTTGTTGCTAAACTTGTATGTGGAGAGGTTAAGGACTAGAAATATGGACAGTGTCTGGGGCAGACATAGTTACTGGGCACTGCCGTGTCTCCTTGCAGGAGACCCCGCAGAATGGGAAATTAGCAGTCGAAATCTGCTAGTGGGGACTAGATCCCACAAAGCCCACGCGTTGGGAAGGCTGCGTGTCTCTCTCGCCTATTCACTCTGCCCAGTCTGGTTGCAGCGAATAAATAGAGTCATTGTAGAGCCCATACACAAACCGACCCAACTCCCTCCCCCATCCCTTCTCGCCCTACCCCCGTCCCTTTATGCTTAAACGCACTCAAATCTGCAACCGGTTTGCACTAAGAGGAGCCCAAACTTTTCTTCCCTTTACTGTACGACGCCTGTGGGAAAGGTTTATTAGCACGTATGGAATATGTACTTATGTCTGAGAGACGGGGGTTCACGCTGGGTAAGGGCAAACAGGAGCCTGCCAGGGGCAGGACCCATCCTGTCCTCTTCCCGCCGGGCGGGCGGGCATCCCTCTCCCCGCCGAACATAACGGTTCAAAGTAGCTAGATGCATTAAACAACCACAAAAGGACCGAAGGGGGATGGGGGGGCGAAAGATTCACTTAAGTTGCTGGTGGAAAACTTAAATCGTGCTGTCTCCCCCTCTCCCAGCATCGCTGCAAGGTGAAATCCATTTCGCCGCATCCCTACCAAGCGGCCCGCAGCCCGGCGGGGCGGGCGGCAGACCCGCGCCCGGGGAACTTGCTCCGTGCAAGAGAATTTGAAGCCTTGAAAGCATATTTTTCTTCCAGCTATGGTGGCACTTAAATGATAATGTAGGCAATGAAACTAGGGAGATTTATATCTTTTGGAAAGTAGGACGAGCCAGATGGTAATAGCGTCATTAACAAACAAACTTAGGATCTGCAAGTGAAGCTTGAAATTGGGA
>JAOXXN010000137.1:18477870-18502018 GCA_026770055.1 Myrmophylax atrothorax
AGTCCCAGTGGATTTGACCGTTTAAAATGAAAATTTTTTAAAACTTAAAAAAAGGAAAGAAAAGGTGACACTTAAGAAATCTGATGTTAGATCAGAGCACACGGGGGGTGATACTACGAGCGGGAAACAGCTGGGGCTGCAAACCCAGTAGCAGACCTCAAAGTTTCCTGGGATCTGGACTAAACCTCGTTCTAGCTGCAGGCACCGGCAGACCTGCACCTCTCGCCACTGAACCCCGACTTCGCAGGGAGGGGTAAAAAAACCAAAAAGGCAAAAAAACCAACAACAAAAAACCGGACGCTTTCAGCAAACTGTCTTCCTGCCAGCGTACTTCCAAGAGGAATTTTGCTCGACTTGTCTGATTATTTTTCGCGCTGCTGTTGTTGCTGCCAGAGCCAAGCGAGGCGGGCTGTTTCCGGACCCAGCGCGGTGCCCCAAGCCCCGCTCCCCGCGCACGGCCCCGGCCCGCGGGACCCACCTCCCGGCGCGGGGAACCCGCGGCGCAGCGCTGGGAGCGGCGCGGCAGCTTCGTGTCTGCCGCCCAGAGTGCTGCGCGCCGCGCAACCGGGTGCCGCGCGCCACTCCGCGCGGGAACGCCAGAATAGCGGCCTCCTCTGAAACACTCCCGGGGGCGGCGGGCGAGCGTACCGGCTCCGCTCCAGCGCAGCGCTCTCCCGCGGGCCATGCGCTCCCGGAGAGAGGGGAAGGCAGGGCAGAGGCAACCTGCGGACCGGGAGCGCCTCTGCCCAGCCGTACGCTGGCGCTGCGCGGCCGCGCAATTTCAGACAAACACAAACCCGCACGCGAGTCCCCGAGGTTAACGCGGTGGAGCTCAAGGCGGCGGATCGTAGGTGGGAGCTACATTTCCAGATAATTTTAAAGGTCACGGAGGAGGAGGGGGGAAAACTGTGAATGTCAAAGTTGTGCTGCAGCTACTTACATGTCGGTGCCAGAGCAGGGTGGTGGCTGTGAGTGGTTTGATTGGCAGCTCAACGCGAAAGTCCGCGCGGACTCCGGAGCCCGGCGCAGTCCCGGGGGTCTGAGCACTTTTCACCGGACAGAGGCAGTTGAAGGAAGCTCGCACGTCCCCTTCTCTTCTCCTCTCCTCCTCCATCCAGGACAGAGAAAGAATCCATTTCGGTTTTTCTTCCCTCGGCTCTCCTTCCGTTTGCTTACACATCCTCCAAGTCCTAGCCCTAGCTTTTAACTGCAGTCCCTGGAACAAGAGGGAAAAAAATCGTTTATGGCTTAAAAATCCAAATGGCTGATTTTGTGTGTGTGTTATAAGAATGCACCCACAACAACAAAAAAGTCACTTCTCTGTCCCCCACCGTACAGCAGAAGAATAATAAAAAAGCTTTATATTTTTGCAGTGGGTATTCAAAGATAATTTGATGCCATTGTTTCTGCTACAGATGGTTCTTTTTAATACAATAACACTGCTCTTTGTGCATACTACACACAATAAAAATCGAAAGCGTTCTCCTGAATAACCATTTTGTTCTCGCTTGTATACAGGCCAACAAAAGCTGCCGTGAGGTAATGGGTTCTGTTTATTGAAGCCATAGAATAGAGGTTTGATAAAGATTTTTGTATATGGGGGAAAAAAATTAAAATAAAGAGCTCGCAAGGTCGAGCTGATCTCTGCGTATTTATTACCACTGAAATATTTTATCAATATATTTTTTTGAGTTGCAGCTGCAGGGACCCTTCTTCCCCTCCCCCCATCCATAATCAGCCCAAACATCTGTTTCTTTGAATTTGGGGAGATCTGTAGTCGTGGCCAGACCTAAAAACCCAGACTTTTAGAGCGAGCAGGGCAAAGGGGCTCAGCGCGAAGGCAGCAAGCGATGAGGAGGCGAGGCAGAGGAGCCCCGGCTGTGCCTGTGGGCGCCTATCTTTGTGTGCCTTGCTTTGCAATCTGCTGTCCACGCACACACAAAGGCGCAAACTGGTGCTAACAGCCACCGGGATTAGCCCACGGGATTTTTCCGGCGCGCGGACACGCGGCGTGTCCCTGCACTCCAGCATCATCCGTGGCGCGCAGCTCCCGCGCAGCGCGGCTGTTGCGCGGCGGCGCCGCCGCCCGCAAAACTACTCAGCGCCTCCAGAGCCGCCCCCACAAACGGGGCTCTGGGTGTGCCCCGCCGGGGCCGCGGAGCGCAGCGGGCAGCGGCAACCGGGAGCCGGCAAGTGCCGAGGGTGCCGCGGGCTCCAGCAGAGTTCTGGTGCGTTGCTAACTTTCTGCCAAGTAAAGAATAAATTAGCACCGCTGAAGGGGAAAATAAATGTTAGAGGGAACCGCCAAGACCCACAGAGATATTTTTTGCCGTGGAAATCGTTTCACAGGTCAAGAATTATGCTCCCGAAAGTCGCTCCGTTACCTAGTTTGGGATCTGCTTACGACTGTAGCAACTCGAGGAAAGCCCCAAAGCAGAAGAAAGTGCTTAGACAATAGGGCTCTGCGGGAAAGTTGTTAGTCAGTGACTGTGTTTGTCTACCTTTCTATAGGAATTAATGGCACAGTTCTCTGTGCCTCTGTAGCCTGGACTGACAGTAATCCACCTCTGTGACTTCTGCCCTTTGTGTTTTCACAAAACTCGGCTCACTTGTAGCACGACAACAGCACGGAATAATGACTTTAACCTTCAAACGTTCTTTAATTAGCTTTTTCAGCAACTAAAAGATGCTCAAATGAGCCCTTTGACAAAAACTGACCTGAGCTTTCAAATTCTACTTTCACTTTTAGGACTAAGACGTTATTGGTTCACAACTCGTCTGAAGTCATCTAATAAGGGATTATTTAGGAACTATTACCCACACGCCAATTAAAGCCTCTCCGATGAAATTCGGGAGACAAAGATAAGCATCAAAACGGAAAATTAAACTATTTGCACATGGCTTGTTTTTCAACAACCCATTTTCCGTCTCAGGATAAACATCTTCGCGCCAGCTCGCTCCGCCGGAGCGGGGAGGGTGCGGGGATCGTCTCCGGGGCGGCCACGGAGCGGCGGCTGCAGCCCCGCCGGCAGCGCCCGCCGCAGCGGTCCCGCAAGCCCCGCACGCCTCCGCGCAGGGGTCCGCGCTGCCAGGGACGGCGAAGCTCCGCTTTCCAGGCTTAGCGCCAAGGGGAGGCTTGCAGGGAGAGTGGCAGATCTCACCTCCGGGCACAGAGTTCAACCAACCTTCCGTCATCACGCAATAGCCTTTACATGTTAAGGAGGGGTGGGGAGGTGGGGGAAAAATGTGGCATAAAAGATACAAATGTGCGAAAGTTCAGGAAATCGTGCAAGAACTTTTCTAAGATTTGCGAAAGAGGTACCACTTCTCCTGAAGATGTATTTTATTTCTCAGTGCAGTGAAGGAAAGGGATTAGCAGGGAATGCGGTGACTCTGGGTTAAATCGGAATCAGGCTCTGAACACTTTAATTCTAATTTATCAATGAAAGTGATCTCTTTTTCTTCCCAGCCAGAATATCCCGGTGGCTGAGGAATCTTATGTTGTTCTTAACCTCTGTATACAAATTTTGGAGAGAGTTTCCAGGCAAATTACAGCAGCATCCTACTTGCATGCTGACAAAGAGATTCCAGGAATGCCACGCATCTTGGAGGGAAATACGAATCCCTCTCTTTAGCCTGAAGCACGAAATTGGCTTAAAGCTCATTTTGCAGATAACCAGAAACGAAATCAGCAGTGCGTGGACCGGGTGGCTACAACTTTCTAATGTTTTGCTGCAATTTCTAATACTTTCTGAAGGGAAAGAAAAACAAACAAACAAACAAACAAAAGTAAAAAAGTGAATCATAGAGTAGAAGGGCTCTGAAAGAAATTCGCATCTCAACATGTATTTTTTGCCCTGGTCTGTGGAGGGCTAGACTCCCGCAAGGGCACCAGTACCCTTATTAAGTCTCTGTGCCGAGACCGATCCCACGGGCTGAGAAAAAGAATGTCCTAGATTTTGACTCTCATAATTCATTTTAGGCTTGGGGGAAACTCCCCACCGGCATCCAGGTGCATAGATAAAATAACGGATCCCTGCAAATGGGCTATGTATAGATATTTCTCTAAGTTGTGCATTCAAACAGAACAAACCAGTAAGGCGTTTGCTAGACACAGTCTCCCGCAGTGGGGCTGAGTGCCGGAGTCTGACTCACAATTGTGTCCATAAAAAATCCCATAATTTCAGGATTTTGGAGTTCCTAACCAGGACAAAGTACTGAAGCACTGACGCTGTTTCAAAGAAGAGGGGAACGCCAGGATGCTGCTGACATTTTTCGCTCTCAGACAATATTTCTGCCCTTGCCATGTCCACACTGGCTCCGACCCTGCCCAGCCACAGCCTCTGCCTGGCCCCGCCGCTCATGGACCGCGCTCTGGAAGCCCCGGGGCTCCGAAGTTAATCTCCCCCGGAGAAGCTGAGGTTAACACCGAACAGGACAAGTCCTTTCTTGTGCATTCTGGCTCGCTGACAAGAGGGTTAAAGTTTAACACCAGCGGGCTGCCCCGAGTCACCGCCTGCCCACGGCGCCACGCGGGACCCGGCCCTGGGCCCCTGTCCCCGGTGGGGACAGCAGGTCCCGCCGCCCCCGCGCCCCTCGCTTTGGGCTCGGGGAAGGTTGCGGGGCCGGGGCGCGGGGCCCGCACCAGTGTTCGCTCACCCGCCGCTAGCCCCACGTTTCCTCCTGGGACTTTTCCGGGCGAAAAGGCTCCCCAGTCCATTTCCAGAAGTTCTCACCCCCTCTCGTTTCACTTTAACATCGTTTGTACTTTTCTAGCAAAAAGCTGCCAGTGGGAATCCTGTTGTGCTCTCCGTGCACAGATGTGCTCCATACACACTCCTGGGGAAGGGTGGATACTTTCCAACAAGCCACAGCCTTGAAAGAACGCTTGGGACACATCGGTAGCAGGTTTTTTTTTTTGGTTGCTCCCCTCAGTGCTCCGGAACATGATCGTAGAAAATCCAGTTACTCAAAAGCAAAGAAGCTGTATCATACAGGAGCAACTCTCGAGGAACAGCAGATTTGCAGGACAGGCAGGCCTCTCACTGCATGGAAATCTATGGAAGAAGCTCAGATGTGCCTCCTAAAATTGTGGCGCTTTCAACTGTTTAGTTTTTCTCTTGATGGCTACGGGAGACATGCCCATTTATTACCTCAACATTTACTGCAATATTTTTGCTATGGGTAGCTCTGGTGCCAAATGTGCCTTTACTGAAAGATAACCACATGATATAGGATACATTTCTCCCAGCAAGAAAAGCAGAAAGTATAGCACCAGTAATACTCTATTTTGTCCAAATACATCTGGCACCTAATACCTCTATACATTCAGTTCTTCAGATGGCAACTTTGTCTGGAACAGGACATTTTTTACATACTAAAACTGAATTGATCAAATAAGTGAAACTTGTTTGCAATAACTTAAATTCCTGTGTGTGCTATGTCTGCAATACAAACATATTGATTCTGAAACTGTTTTGGCAAATAAATAAATAAATAAACAAACAAACAAATAAATAAAGACAGCCAGCATACATGTGCACACACACTATATATACTTACATATATATGTATATATGCACACTTTACACTGTATGCCTCATGCCCATGCTATACATTAGACATCTGATAACATATAACCTAGTGACCAGTATATAACGTTACACATTTAGAGGAGTCAGAGACTCCCTTCACACATACTTCCACACATGCACATGGAGTTTACATGTGTTCTTATGTCTTAAATGATGCTGGAAACATGATTTTGAATGCTAAATTCTGGACATATTGCCATGGAGTAAGGTGACAATTCACAACCTACAAACAGGTCTTTTCTCAAAACTTAGGTTTTCATTACACACTTATTGCTGCTGTTAGCAGATCAGAACTGGAAAGGAGAGCCCTGATCTTGGCAGGAGGATCCCAGTGAAGCCCAGAGAACTCTTCACTGGCAATATTCTGACTGGCACTTTGCTTCATCATCATTCATTTGAGAGATAAGGGGTGAATTTGGGGAAATCAATTTCTTTCTTTGTGGTTTCAGTATGGTTTCAAGTAGTCCATCACCACTTCATGACAGTAACATCTGCTGATCCCTATAACTTGCAGTGACTTACTGACTTTATGAGGTAAATTAAGTTAATTTGGAAACACCCTCATTTATTTAGACCCTCACAGTATTTGCCCCCTATTATTCTCATTTTTTTTCCAATATAGCCATTATAGAGCTCAAGTAAATCAGGGTCCACAATGTTCCACAACACATGGCACTCATCACTTCTTCCTCCAAACAACACAGGCCCTGAGCAGGAATCCCTCCGCATAATTTGAAACCCTCCACCAGTATTAGAGAGTAGCAATTCCAAGGTTCCTGACAGGTCAAGAAATTCAGGTTATTTGAAAGAACCTTAATAAATAAGAATATGCAGAAGTGAGGGATAGTTATTTGGAGTAGAAAAAGGGCAAAAACCTCATATTGTAGCTGGCACTGAATTAAAAAGTATACAGAGGATTAGATATCAAGCACTTCTATCAAATACAAGGCACAGGAACCTAGGGGGAGTGAAGTGTGTAGGAGCAGATGCTTAGAAGGTAAAACACCCCAATTAACCTCATTATCTGTTACAAAACTGTACTATTAATATTTGGTACTTTTTTCAAATTACTGTTGTTGTTGAAGAGAGTCTGTTGACTATAGCATGTGTTTTGCTGTAGTCTCCCAAATCAACATTGCCCTTCTTAAGGTCAGGGAATGTATCTTAAAACATTCATATATTTAAAAAATATGTATTGTTATTTTAATAGGCACTGTGGATAGTTTAATTTGTATCTGTATTAAATTAAACATATGGTGAACAGGGGTATAATAGATTTTCTATAATTTAGCTGCCAATGTGGCAACAGAAGCCAGTTACTCTCACCAGCAGACTTGTCAGTGGTTTGTTTACTAGCTTATTTGAATTAAAATAAAGCTTCGCTTCTGCTGACTGCACATCATTATCTATGAGACCATAATCCTGCTAGCAAATCCTATATCTTCCAGAACTGGCTCTTTTGTTTGGGATTACTGAGAGCTTAGCCTATAACAAAGAGGAATAAGGCATCCCTCTCATCCTCGTAATTAAGTGTGGGGAGTAATTTAGAAACAAACCCAGAAAGATGTACAATTTGGAGTTCTGCTTCCATACAGGATTGGGGAACAGAGGAGGCCAAACACTGATTATGTTAGCACAATATTTAAACTATTTAACTACTGTACAACAGGAATCCATCTTTTAAAAAGAAATGGCAACTATCAATGAAGTATTAAGTTGCTTTTCACCAGAGACATTTTTTGCTTATCTGAAGGTATGCTGGCAAATTTGGGTGGAGCTTGAAGACTGAATACTATCTTAAATCTCAGTTTTTTCTATATGCATACACTACCTGTATGTCACTTTTATAACAGCTCCATTTTAAATTAAAGTGAATAATTTAATATATGAAACATACTTTTTTAAGTAGCCCTTCAATGTTTTAACTATTTCTGAATAGGAATATTCTCTAGGAATAGGAATATCTCTGGTAGCTGAACATGCTTGTTTAAGTGCTCTATTTTCATACCACCAAGATTTATTTTTTCCTTTGAGGAAACAAGTAGTTTGAAGTTGTTAGCATTTTATAGCCACCTTAGAAATTACTGTAGCATTGAGGAGGAAAATAAAGAATATTTTGACATAGGTATTCTGAGGTCAGTCAATAGTATAACATCAGTCTTTCAAATCATCCATATCTGTTTCTTCTCAGAACAAGAGTTATGCAATATACAAGTAATAAAAATTAATAACTAGGTCACAAAATAGAAGCCTCTGGAGTATACAGATACACAATATCTATTTGCAGAGGGCTAATAAGGACAAGGGTTGATTTATAAGTCTTCGACATTAATTGTCACAGATGGGAATTCTGAGGACCTCTGTGAAACCAAATGAGGCCCTAGTGAATTATAAAGCAGGTCCTTAGACTTTAAAAACATTTAGGCAAAGTGACAGTTCAGAACATCTGTTAGCCTTCTGTCTGAGTATAAACTGGATGTCATGGAGTGCACAGCTGTAGGCATTTTCTGCCTCTTTTTGCCAACATCTGTCACAGCATTACAGTAATATAGGTAATTATCAACACCTCATATAAACTGTTTGCTATTTTAATTTCTGAATAAGTAAAAATTAGCATTATATCCTTTTGCAAAAAAAAAAAAAAATCCAGCAGGGGAAGAATACACATTCCCCTTTAAAGCTGAATGACAGATCTCATCGTTTTAGGAGAGCTGAAATTCAGACAAAAATCTCTACTACAAATAAGGTCCTTAGGATAACATAAAAGACTTAGGTGACAACAAGTTTAAATATTCTCCCATTCTTTCCCTGTTACTTAAAAAAAGACATCTAAGTCTCATCTGTCATAAGCAAAGAAGATCAGTAGCAAGAAAAGATAGGAAACCGTTAATCATCTATGTTTTTTTCCCATGCACAAGCAGCTGTCAAATGATGTATGCTTTACCACAGTAACAAAGCCAAGGGCTCATCAGCACCAAGCAATTTTACTGTCAGCTGGTCATCCTTCTTCTCAACAGCAAGAAAGTAAGAGATCACCTTGCAGCAGTGCATGGTAGCTCAACCTTACTGCCTGATGATGAAGTGAGCAGGGTACTAACCTGCAGGACTTTCAGAAATAAAGGCATCTTCCAGGGGTCCCCTGACAACTAAATGGAAAGGGGTACACAGGAAGAGATGCTCCAAACAAACAGGTCTTTAAACCAACTTTTCAAGACCACATCCAGTTACCACATCAAGACATGGAAAACCACTGCCAAGTCCTGAAGATCATCTGCCTGATGGTGGAAAGCACAAAGAAGATTGCAAAAAGTGAACAGGTACTTTGGATTCCTCAGTTGTGCAGGCCCAGGTGATATACTTTGTTGGAGCATGATTTGCAGAAGGCAGTTGCTTATCATTTGTGACAATCAGGCTCCTGTGAGAGGTTTCTAGCTGAACACCAAAACCATCAGCCACTTTAGTAACAGTGGCCCACTTGGTGGTTGTCTTAATGAGAGCAATTTTCTAAGTACCCTTCACGGTCTTTTAGAGCACAGGATAAAGGATGGCAGAACACCAAAGTAATGCTGTAACAACAGCAGTGGAGACATGTTGGTCTGAACTTGCAAGTATGAACCTGGTGATAGAAAATAATCATGTGGCAATGAGTTTTACAAAATTTCATGGAAGTGACGATCATATCCAGCTCATACTTATTTTGCTTTCACCACAAAAAGAATAGCACCTCTGCTAGAAGCTAATGTTCCAACATGGAAAACCTGAAAAAGTGCTGTTAGCTCTTTTTACAAAGGAGGCATATGGAACAAAGTGGTCACCAATATGCTATTTTTAGTGCCTGAACTACAGTCCAGAAGATAATACCCAATTACTTGATATAGTGCTCTATACACTCTCTGAACAACAATAGTGGACTGAGAAGCAAGAGAAAGCACCAGAATATGGTTTTGAAGTCATTCAGATTTCATGTATTTTATTTTCTTCTAAAAATAAAGGCTTTGAAAAGAGGTGCAGTGTTGTCCAGGTTGAAGGAGGAGGGACAGAGAAGAGCTAAAAGGGAGATGAGAGCAGATGGAGAGGGAGACCTTGACTACAGGAAAAGACAGCTAGGGCACACATAGCCAGAAATCTAGAGAAAAGTAAGAGAAAATGCAGCTGGGGGGCACGGTCATCCATGTAGCTTTAAGCCTGTCATACCTGTACCTGGTAAGGAAGGCCACATTCAGGACAATCTATGCAGTCAGAGACAACATGGGATTTTACTAATTTTGGTGTTTCCCCTAATTTCCACTCTGATGGACTGTAAATTGTGGTGGCTGAGTTGCAGATGCATATGTTTTTTCATAGCCCCTGCTGAGGGCACAGAGGACAAGTCTGTGCCAGTACAGTTAGAGGCTGACCCAGCAATTTTGGAAGGAGATGAACAGATACCTTGCTGGCTTGGTTTCTTATTTTCCCCTTCCCTGTTTCTTACTGCCTCTGCAGCATTTATTACATGCCTCCTCCCATTTTTGACTCAAGCATAGTCACAATTAGTTGAATTTGTGGACCTACTCCACACAGTCTGAGGTCCATCACTCTAACAAAGACTATTCAGTGGTGAGAACTGTTTCTCCTGTGGCCCTAAACCACTTCTGAGACGTTTGTAGGTTGGGACTATTTCTTTCAAGAGCTTCCTCCCTCCACTGAACAATTGCTGCTCTGGCCTTTCGGGCCAAGTGTAACTCTGCATCCAGGTGGATGTTAGGCAGGTTTTGCCAAATTACAAGCTGCAGGATAAATATTTTCCTCCTACTTTTGGTTTTAATGTTAAGAGTCTTAAACATTTATTTTAACACTTGCAAATAAAACTGTCTTACATATTCCCATCACCCTACTACCTAAATGCATTGTTCAAATGCCAAAGACTGTGTGAGCTATTGCAGATCACATACTAGGTGCCTACACATTCACTATTCTAGTAATATTTATCATTGAAACAGACTGTTTTGTAAAGAGCTCTGAGATACCCAGGCCATAAAAAGTGTGATATAAAACAAAATGCTATTCAGTTCAATAGATGTCTGATAAGAAAAGAACCCTAAAATTTGAACAGTTCTTCCTCCCCTTAATCAGCCCTAACAATGGTACCCCAGTCTCGGTGCTCCTGCACGCAGCAATACCTGTCTTTTAAAGAGAGGAATAGGAACGTGCCACTAAATGAGAGTGCTCATTGGTAGAACATTGTTAGGTGGTTTATAATTGATAGTTTTCAGCATCAGCACAAAGGTAAGGGCTTTAGCCTTGAATACTACTCACTAACAATATACCCACATACAGAAAACTAGTGCTAAATGTATTTATTAAAATAAATGCTTTAAAATAGTCTGCTTTTCATACAAAGTAATTATCTTACACTATGTGTAAAAGGTACTTTTGTAATCAATGGTATACAACCAGCTTCAGATACAACCACACACACATCCCATTACACACTGTGATGCTCATCAGATTGCTTGGGACTGAATCATTTCATTATGTTCTGTAGCTTAATTCTTCAATTCCTGTAGCTTCAGCTGGAATTCATCCAGATCAATCCTGCTTTCTAAGATTCAATCAAAATACTTCAAGGCCACAACCACCAAATAGTACAATCAGCTTTAAACACAGAATAAGGTATTTCATACCTTTTAGAAGCTTTCTTTCTCTCTCTCCCTCTCTCTTTTTTTCTTTTTTTTTGACACTTCTAACCTATTAATTACCAAAGGACAAGAGGATTTTGTAGCAGTCAAAATAGATAGTAGCAGCCAGCTAGAGAATTTTAAATGCTCTAAATTTCCACAAGTCCTGCCTAAGAAGCTAATCACCAACAAGCTAATGCATTGATTTTTTTTATACATCGGGTATTCCAGAACAGTCAAGAGAAAAAAGAAAAAATAAAAATCAGAAAAAAATATAATATAGTAATAGATCATGTTTTTTCAACTGAACCAGAAAAAATGCCACCAGTAGAACTAGGTGAATAATCATAAGGGCAAAATGTTTTAATTACTACAAATGGTTAATTTCGTTTTGTTTTCTGTAGAATCCTAATGGGTCTTTCAGTTAATTTATTTTCAAATATTTGGATGACCATCAATTTATTTATAAAAATATTTGAGGGATGCAGGCTATGCAAATTCTGTTACTAATTAGTTAATGGCTACAATCACCCTGTCAGTGTCTGATGATCAGATACCTGTGCTTATCATTCTTACATCCGCAAATATTTTTCCATACAATGCACCAGAATGTTTCTGTACTTGCCCAGAATGGACAGCACTGATCTTGAGTGGCTTTTTCCCCCCAGGATCAGTGTTTCCATGGCGAGTCCTGTGGGGATCTATCTTGTCTTTTCTTCTCCTCAGTATGCATTTAGGGATAATAAAATAGTTACTGAAGAGGCATGTTCTATGCTATTTCAATAAGCTGATGATAGTCAACATCACAATCCAGACCCACAAAGGCACTGGGAAATCAAAGAGCCATAGGTTCCTCAATACATTTGTCCAAATGAGCCTACATCTCTCAAGTATCTGATTTATCCTTTTAAATGTTCTACCTTGTGGGGACAGGGACACAGAACAGAGTTAAATGACCAAAGATCTCTGGATAAGATAGAAATGGTGCTGGCTGATCATCAAATGACAGTCCTACGACTTCTCTACCTTTGATTTTATCCATCCTTTGTAAAGCACAAGGACAATGTGGAGCCGTTGTTGGCTGTCACTGCTCTTCGGTGCAGAGTGGCAATGTCCTGGGCACTTCTTACCATCCAGAGAAGCAAAAGGAAACTGTGCTGTTAATTCTAATTTTTAATTAATTGAGATTCCATTAAAAACTTGTCATAGCACTACCCAGGTATTGACAAAGGCCAAATTAGAAAACCAGAATCCCTAATTTAGTCCTGGTATTATAAGATCCTGGGATCCTGTTCATCCTCATGTTTACAAATAGTTATGCCAGAAAAAAATCACTTATGAATGTGAGCATGTTGGTAACTGCTGGACTGGAGCCTTGGTGAGCCAATTTGTACTGTTATTATTGCTCCTTCAGTGCCAGATACTTGAAATTTGTCTTTTTGTGTCCTTTTTCTACATTTACTCATGTTAATAATCTAATCTTACATACTAAATATGATGATATCATTTAGGAGGTTCCAATTATGTAAAAAAAATAATCTAAGTGAAAAGTCTTTTGTAAAACACATCATATCCTCATCCTATTGCCATTAAAATGTTCAATTTCAGGGGACCAAGCATAATTTTCCTTTCCTTACGCTCCTTTTTTTTGGTCATTCATTTTATTTTCATTACAACTCCAGAAAAGGATGTACTTCAGTAGATGATAACTGAGTCTATACTATTTAATAGATGCAGAAACTATTCTACATTTCAGAATGACTAATTCAGTCCTACTAAGAACGCAGAAGTTTAACAATTCTTTCAATCAGGACACTTGTTGCAGATTAACTAACTCATATTACTTGAAGAAAAGTAAGAAAGGGCATTTATTTGATTCTAAGAATTCCATATTATTAAAAATGCAAATTATAAACAAAAATGATACATGCACACACATAGATGGAAAAAGTCAGCAACTTAAATGGTCAAATAACAGAAATACTCATATGAGCGAAATTATTCTCCCTTCCTTCCACAAAATAGCACAGAAATGGGAGTGCTCTATTGCAGAGAGTGAATAACAATTTCATTTCCAGTATGTATAAGCCAGTTTATCAGTTTCAGGGCTGCAACCAGACTTTTCAAGTATCTGCTGTGGAATTCAGAAAAAGATAAGAACTTCATAGCTTTAATTTGTGTGATTGCAGATTCACACAGCACAAGGCCTGATTCCAGGAAATCCAAACCCATTAGAATGGTGGCACCATGGCCACATCCAGCACTGCATCCTCCTCCAAGAGGAAAGGTCAATGGAAGCGCAAAGACGAGCATCAGGACAGAGTGAGCATAAAGTGCTTATTCACTGCCATATTCACCCCATGGCCACCTGCTTGAAGTTCAGGAACTTTCTAAATCTAAGGCAGATTTTAATAGGATTTTGACAATTTTATGTGCCCCCTCCCCCTTTTATTTTTTTTCCTAATCATGTAAGCATCACCAAAATTCCCTGGAAATGAGTTTCAGAGGACAATTACGGGCAATGTGAAATACTGCTTCTCTGTTTGCTTTTAATCCTCTGCCTAATAATTTTCTTTGCTGCCCTCATTCCCTGCTCTGGCTTGTTGCTGATTCAGTTTAGGAGATTACTGTCACCACCTTTTCTTAACTACTTCCCATTGGAAATTCCCATTCCAACACAACTGCACATACACTCAGTCTGTGAACAGGTTTAATTAAAATTATTTAGTTTATCTTTTTTTTCCTTTAATTGTTTGTTTTAAATTGAATCATATTGACAGAACATATGCAGTTCTGCTAGCAAGTGTCAAGCTGACATAAATGTTGATAGAGAAGGACAAGAAGTGACAAGTAACAGGGACAAGGAGTGGCGGGTAACTTTTCACCCAGATCAGCATCATATTCTTACGGATGTTCTCAAGACTGTAAGAGTCACAGTGTCACTGTGCCATTGTGGCTTTATGTCTGCCATGCCAACAAGTGGAAATTTGCATGGAAACCTACTGGTATGGAAAAAGTAGTCTATGTGTGGTTCCCTGCAGCTTGCTGGTTGAAAAGAGCATGACAAACCTGGCCACAGCCTGGCAGGAAGGTTATGATGCAACTATTCCTCCACAGATGGTCTTTAGTCCTTTCTTACAACAAAATGGAAACTGCTCAACTATTCTGGCCTCTGCTTTTGCTCTTTTGAAAAGAGACGATTTTGACTTTTATTTTTTTCTCTATTTTTCAATAAAAAAATTTTATTTCAGAATTATCTTCACAGGGTGCAGTTACTTGCTAACCAAAAATGATAAAAAATCATAGTCTACTTGCCATTGGAAAGAAATGGTTTATCTGCCTGTAATAAACAAGGCTATAAAAACATGCAATGGAATCCTCAATGACTGCCTGCTATTATGTTGCTACCTCTTCTTGGTTTTTTTTTTATCAAAAGTTTAAACAGAGCCACTACAAAATTTATTTTAGCTGTTAGACATAATAGTTTCCACTGGACTTAACAGAGAACCTCATATTCCCATCAGCAGCCTCAATGTTCTGAACTCTGAGGTTGTCACTGAAAGCTCTTTGCCTATGGCACAGGGTATTGCAGGAGCAGTGAGCAAATTGTCAGATCCTTGTTCTAAACTACTCAAAGCTTGCTGAGCCTTTGGGTATATCATATTATCCATCTTTGGTTCATCATCTATTCAAGCTTTTAGGAATAGAGGGGGAGAATTACTTTAATTTCTGGGTAACATTGTCTGTCTTGGATTCCACTTCTATTTGTGACTGGACATTAATTTAATCATTTGGGTTTTGAGATGACAAGATGTTGCAGGATTTACACTTTGTCAGTAAAGAAATATTTTATAAAGATTGGGAGAGACACCTGATGTTGAAAAAAACCCCAGAACTTGTATGTGTTGGAACAGAAAAAGCACTTCCTGATATAGCAATGTTTTCTCAAGTATTTTCTCAGAAAGCACTTTGTCTTTTTCCTGTTACTCTTGTGCTTCAGTCTGTGAGCTGGTTTTCCTCCTGTCAGGATGATCTGTCAGTTAAAACAATAGTAGGACACTTATTTTTAAATTATTTTGGATACAAAGTGATCTGTGTCTACCTTGAGACATTTTGACCATAGAAGTCAAATTAAGCAAAAGGGTGAACTCAAAGTTAAAGCATTAGTTAAAATAAAATAAATTCCTGTGAGATTACTTTTATTCAGATACACTGGTTTTACTTGCCTGTATCTGCCCCATTGATATAGTTACTTTTTCCCACAAATCTTGCTTTTGTTTTTATTGTTGTGCAGATCATGTTATGGAAAAATTTCCTCAAAAGGAGAATCTTCTCTCTCAGAAGATATCCTGGAGGATAAAAAACTGCATGAAGCCCACTCTCCCTGTGCTGGGTGTGTGTGGACAACTGTGTGTCTACTTTGGTCTTGCTCTGAACCAGTCATTTCTCATCCAGCATATAAATTTATGTGGCATTTACCAACTTTAAGCTGGTAAATCCACAGAGCATCAGGGTGTATCCTCTGCAGAGCAGCACTGCACTAACACCTCCAATGGATCAGAGCTTCCCTGGCTACCTGACACAGTGCCCTGATTTTTTTAATCGGCAAAAAGAGAAAGAAATGTAGCATAAAGGTGCTTTCTTGCTATATGCTGTTTACCAACTAATTTTATTGCTTTCATTAGTTACTGTTCACTTGATGAAAGTTCTGGACAAACAGTAGTGATTTAGTAGATATTCTACTGGTATAAACTACAGGAAGCTGCACCCTGTGAAGATTCCCTTTCAGCACAAGGATTGCAGGGCAGTGCAGGCAGCAAACTGAGAGCTCATTTGTCCCTTTTCCAATACCAGGAAGCAGAAATTAAAAGAAATGAGAAGAGTTGACTAAGACACTATACTCCAGTGACAGCTGCTTGCCAGGGAAGAAGTTTGGAGTCCAACAGCCTTACAAAACTGAAGTGCAGCTTTACAGTCCCTGTCCTCTTTTCTCAGTCCCATGTTAAGTCAGAAGCCAACCAATGCTCCATCCAGCCAAGGGATCAGGCTTGGGGTTGCATTACTTTTTTTAGGCTACCTTTTCTCAGAGCTTGATATTCAAATTTACAAAAATGAAAGTGTAAATCCCACTGATTTTTTTCTACAGATATTCACCTGTTGCATTTAATTTTTTGATCAATGCTGTTGTTTGTAAGCTTACCAAAGCCAAAATGAAAAACTGTTACTGTTTCCCACATGAAATTTGAAACAGACTTCTATTTTTGTCATAAAGTTCCCACTGTTTCATTAAAAAGGTTTATTTTCCTTAGTTTAGAAACATAAATAGGAATTTAATGAGAATGGAACACAGCTGTAACTTTATGTCCCATATTTATTTTTTATCTTCGATGCAAACATAACGTATGTCTGGAGCATAATTACATATAATTATAATATTTCTTTCTAATGTGATTTCCTAATAATTTTAAAGAAACTTTGTTGCATACAACATATTCCAAACTTCTGCCACTTCTACTTACTTCCATTATCCTTGTTATTAATATCAATTAACCTTTCATTTGAAATGGTGAGTACCACTGACTGAAAGCCTTGGAAATTTTCACATAACGATAGAGTGCTGCTTGGGAAGATTGCCCTCTGTGTGGCCTAGCTTTTCTCTTCTCATGGCAGCTTCCATGAGGTGTGAGATTATTAATACTCAATGTGTTCCTAGAGTTTCAAGGGATTTTCCTTTCAGTTACTCTGTGCTCAGATAATTGAGAAACACAGACATGAGGACTAAGAATTTTCACCTGATTTTCTGGGATAGTCTGCATTTGGTACAGCATTCAGAGGACACATCTAAGGTTGTCAGTAATCAATACTGCCGAGGGAACACTTACACTAGTTTTCTCCACGCTCATGCCTGCACGTGCTGCATTGCAGTACAATGGGGAAGCAATTAAGGCGCACTCAAGTACTAATACACCATTTATGTACCCAGCTGAAGATGGCAGAAAACCTTATTGATGTTTCCACTAAATAATCCCAAATTGCAGATTATTCACTTGGTGCACCTGAAGAGCAATGCTCCTCATTGCAATCACACACCCTTCTCCACAAGGGTAGAAACTTCCACACAACTCCTGACACAATTCAGTGCTGTAACACCTTTCTCTGTCTAGAAGCAGTACAGAATACTAAGTGCTAATCAGTGCTGAAAAACACCCTATACAATATTAAGAACATTTTGCAGTAACTTCTTAGCTGCAAAGTACAGCTTCCTAAAGTGTCACAGTGTCTTTAAGCAGAAATAAAGCGGTATTGTTTTTTAATATAACACCCTAAAATATTCGCCAGAACACCTCATCTCATGTAGACATATGCACAGTTTACTAATGAAATAAATTAGCAATATGCATAGAATATGAATCATAAAAATGAAGTGAAATGGTGCTTGTGCCTGTGGGACTCACAGCTAAATGGATGATGTTACTTGTCCACATTACTGACCCTCTCATTTTCCCTTAGAACTGCCATTTACCATTAATGTACAGACTACTTGCTTTGCCTCAGACAGAAACTGAGCACCACAATGAAATAACTGGGGAAGCTTTCCATAACTGGAGGACCATCAAACTGGATTTGTACCTGAAAGTCACACTACACTGCAATGAGCCTTGTGGATAGAGCTGTGATGGAGGAAGGAGACAAAGGCTGCTCCCTGAGCACACCACAAGGCTGTCTTTGGGAGTGAGAGAGTCTCAGGTGTGGGGGACTGGTTTTCACACAGTGCAGAGAGGACTGGGAAGGCGCTGGATTCATGCACAGAAATATAGTCTTTATTCAGTTTCTAACTAGTGTGCTGTAAAAAGGACAGCTAAATCATTTACTTGCTAAGTGTTTCTTGCTTCACTCTCACATCATCCTCAAGGCATTTAAACAGAAGAGAGGTCCTCAAGGAAGTACCTTCTTTAGCTTGGTGCAGTTGCTGTGCTAATGCTGGATCAGTTTGTGTGAGACTGCACCTGAGTCTTCACAGAACTACTGCAGCCTTCCACATCTACAGCCAACCAAGGAGCTGACCCACTTAGAGCAGAGAGGGATGAGCAATTTGCAAAGAATTTTGCAAATCTCACCAGCCAGTACATATCCAACTATCTGGTTAATTGCCTCCAGCTGTAACTTCTTTCTGTTTCAGTTGGCAACATGCACCTCTTATGTTTTTTTTGGAAAATACAATGCAATTCCTTTCCTTTCTTCATCAAATCTACCTTGCATTGAATTTTTTGGTTTTTAAGGCCAACTCATGTGACCATAAGCACTATACAGCCAAAGGTGAGAATAAATTCTCCTACACAGACACTACTCCACTTTGTGCACTTCTTTAAGTGCAAGCCAGAGAAGGGAGATGAGCACATACAAAAGGGCTTTGGGAATGTCCGGCAGGGTTCTGATTCCTCAGCTCTGAGTTACAGTCATATCTTTCGTAGATTAAAATAAGAAAATGTCCAGTTAGTAAACCAATTAATATTCACTGTAATGTGAAGCAATAAATCAGTATGGTGAATGACAGGAACACATGGTAATTATCAGCTAAATCTTGGAAAAATCATAAGCCTGTGACCAAGTATTGTGCCTTTTAGACAGGGGTCTCAAATGATTAAAAAACATGCCCCAATTGCTATATCTTAAAATCACAGCAAACTTCAGCACCAAGAGGTGCCACCTGCTGACAATGACACAGCAAATCATGCTAAAAAGTAGGGATCTCTCCGTGCCCCCTAATTCCTAACTGGTAATTTATACTAAGACTTACATTTGCTGTTCCAGCATGAGCACACACACGTCACCTGAGCTGAGGAAGAGCAAGAGAAAGCACTGGCCCTCATGGGAAATAAATTGGGCCCTGTAGGCTGCAGGCACAAGAAACCTGCCAGATCTGGAGTCCTGCTTTTTCCTGAGCCCTTTCTTTCCACATGGGAAAGAAAAGGGACTGGCAGTGACAGGGGAATAACAGCTTCTCTGCTAGAACACATTCAACCAACACTGCCAACAAAGAGGGAAAGGTTCCTAGTTTTCTGTTTGCGATTACACTGTTTTGTCATTGCTGTCAGGATGTTCCTATGCAATATGTGCCTCTCTGATGTCTTGTGCCTGCATGTTTCATTTTTAGCTGAGTGGGATGTACAGTAATTAGCCACTCATTCTCCTCGTCTATTCTCTGCATTCTGTTTCGTTTCCTTCACTTACAGGATTTTGGCAAGCCTTCGGCCTTATTGGCAACTCTTTCTCTCCTCCCCCATCTGAACCTCCTCTGTCAGTTTTCTTCTCACTGCTTGGGAGATGACAGTTTATATATTTGTACACAGGACTAAATGTGCCAACATGCCCTAAATATGGACCACGCAATCAAATTATCATGAGTTTGGTGGAATGCTTTTCTGGATTATTACCTCCAAAAATTTAGCATTCCAATTGCAAACAATTTACAGCCAGAAAAATATTGTTTGAATTAAACATATGTGGTGCAGTTCAGGGTGTTGTAAATCAAGATGGAAAATTTTTGTGCCTGTTTTTTTTTTTCTCCTTTTCATTCCGAATATTTGCCTTTGGGTGGATTTTTGCTTTGAGAGTGCAAGTTGCTCTCATTGACATTACTGGGACTTATATGAGAATAAAGAGTGGAAAATGAATAGCTTTCAGCAGCCTCAGGTTGATGGAACAATTTCATCTCTTCTCAGTTAATGCTTCACAACACTCCATGAGTTTTCATTTCAGATCAAGTTTTACAGCTGTAGGGACCAATTTGAACATCCCCTTTAGAGTTCTTTTCCTTTGCAGGAACACTGCCAAATTAGCCAAAATAAAGGATGCAGAATCAAGTCCATAACCAGCTAAGAACAACTAGTCAAATTTTTTCATGGGTATTTTATTTTTTGATTTATTTGCAACTTTCTTAAATATAGATATATAGTATTTAATAAATGAAGCTTTAAAATTTTACGTGTGTTAAATGAAGAAATAGCACTTTGAGTAATGCAAGAAATTAATAATGTAACAATTTGGAGATGTTTGACAAATCCAGCCCTGTTAATGATTTCCTTCTGTTTTTAAAAAAGAATTAAACTAAGGAGTGGAATTTAAGCAAGAGTCTTTTCCTAGAGTCTTTTTCTCACAGCTATTAGTTTGGAAACACACTTTAATATCAGAACCTACTTTTTGTTTCTTTATATTGCTGTGGTTGTAAGCTCAGTTGAATCAATTCCGGTCATTCAAATGAATACTAATTCATAAAATATATGTTTGAGTATATCCATATGAATATAAAACATTTATTTATTTTGCTCAGATCTGGGACCACCAAGGTGCTGAAATGCTGACTGGCACTGGCTTGTCTGTGTCTCAAGAATAAAGCAAATGTGTGAAAATTTGCAAAATACCAAACCTAGGTTTCCTTGCTCTACTGGCGTGTTCCTAAACTAGAGTATAAAGAGGAAATGAAATTCGAAGACCTTGTCTCAGAAATGAAGAGTTAGAAACTGTTTCAGCCCTGCTTTCCCAATTCACAAGGAAGGTGTCAGATGGGATTAATCAGCAGAAATCCTTCTACACTTGAAAGTCCCAGAGCAAGGACTGTGCCCCAGAACCCAATTGCAGGCGACTTGTATCTGCCTGGAGAGCAGCAACAGCACAAGATACAAAAGAGCTGCAAGTGCACAGACCAGCAATTACTCTCATTACAAATAAAATCCCACCAAACTAGAACAAAGATGCAAAGTGACAACACGTATCTACAATAGCTAAAATTTAGTTTTATGGAGTTTAAGAAAACAGTAATTGATCTTTGCAACCTCTCTTTGTAGCAAGACAGTAGTGAGATACTACAGCTTGTCCCCTCAGCTGTAGACTCCAGTGGAGGATTAACACCTGCTAACTCAGCAGAACTGCACGGCCGTACAGCAGCTATGTCTGTACAGCAACACACACACATGTAGCAATCATGCAACTGCGCTGTGCTCATCATACCACTCTTTGATGTGTGTCAAGCTATCAAGAAGTACTGCATGCATCATTTTCTGTAGCTTGACATCATTTATTATTTAAGATGCAGGAGAGGCTGTCTGGATACTCCAGCATTTTGAACTGCTGGTCCTTAGGGCCCTGTGAAGCAGCTCTTACATTTTATACTAATCTCTTTTTTCCCCTAGCACCACACATTTTAAAGAGATGCCATATGGCACTTAAACAGACAAATCATATGGTGTTTTGCCCTTTCTTTCTAATTCCATTGGCTTTATGTTTCTCAAGTTGCATTCCCAGTTGATGAACAACGTCCTTAACCTCTTGAGTGGTCCTGGAAGTCCACTAGACACAGACCAACATGACACTTGTGCTGACTTCTAATATATACTGGATGTCAACAACGTTACCATCATTCACTTCAGGAGTTGATTTACATCTAAGCATACCATAAGGGACGCTATTGTAGCACCTAAGAGTAAACTGAAAATACAGCACAGCTGCTACCGAGGTACGACAGAGCATTTCATTTGCTGGCATCCAGTTCCCAGACAGGCAGCAGGAAGAAGTCATGGTGTTAAATGGCTAAAACTATGTAAGTAGAATCGAACTTTGAAACATAAAGTGCCCTTTCCATTGATGAATCCCATTTGGATACATTTTTCTTTCAAAAGGAAGTAACCACTGTTTCCATAAGCCTTTTTTCATTTTCTAGGGAACAGAGCCACACTGGTTTCATGAAAGTTAAAGTTCCTTTTCGTATGACTAATTTCTGTGTCATAAAAATGAGGCATCTGTACCACCAGGCAGTATAGCAGATGCTGTTAGAATATAGAGAGGCATTTCATTTATTGTGAATCTCACACATGACCAGGGAGGCCCAAATCAAACCTATCACAACCATAGATCTGTCACGGCCTCTTGTAGCATAAGACAGAGAACAAAATTAATGGCAAAAGGAAAAGGTTGAATTCGCAATCTTTTTCTTTTCTCCTCATTGTACAAAACAAACCCATCATACATCTTGAGAATGAAAATGGTGTTACTGTCCTGTCCACTTAATACTTAGCATTCTAAAATGCCATATAAAGCACGACACCCACTTGTACCTGCGCGTATCTCTCTATAGAAACAAGACGGAAGAATACATGCACAAGCATCACTCGCATAGCAGGATAATGGTAAATGCTCATCTGTAGAAGTGACTAGATATAAAAGCAATTGCAAGTGTTTATGCAGTACAAACATGGAGGTGAAGTCAAAACACCTTTGAAAATCTGACCCATATTATCGGCAGTAATAAGTAAATCCTCCCTCTAAAGATAAAAGAGAAAGTACCCTCATTATTTAGTCAGACCTTCACACCATGAAGACCCAAACACTGAGGGGTTATCAAAATACCCTTAGAATAATAAAATCAAGCACTGACAGACCAAGAGGCAAAGTTTTAAAGTGGAGGCCCCCTGACAAGGCTGTGCTTTACTCTCAGAGGCTGGCTGCTCTGATTACCACATCTGACTGCTAGCAGAGATACAATGCTGGATATTCATTAGTGCAAACTGCTGTCCTAGCAAGAACAGTATCGGAATTATGTCAATTAACACCAGCTGAAGACATGTCTTACAATTTTTAAATACAGCAAAACCATCAAGAGATTTACAAAGTTTAAACATAGGATTCTGAGAGGCAGATAGCTCACCCTGGAGGTTTGTAAGGGTGCAGGTAAGCAAGGACTGCACACTGCCTACCCTGTGCCCAAAGCCATAAGTAGGAAGACCAGCTCAAATGCCTTGCAGGTGAAGCCACATGTGGATCATGTGCCAGCAGGTCAGGGTAGAGGTGAGGAACACGGAGCAGGGCCAACTATGTAAAAGCATTCAGCTGAAATGTAAGACCTGTTTTCTCTCCTTCCTTTAAATTCAATTTCAGCATCCTTCATCGCAGCAGTGACCGCAAGTCCTTCCCTACAGGATCCACATACTGTATATTTTTCCTGTAACTGTTACAAGCAATACTGGTAAACACAGGCTGGGTCTCAGTGACACTGATGGTAGGTGGATGTGAAACCAGAAGGTCTGTTTTTCTTTTTACCAATTATAACTGTGTTTCTTTATGGAGTACAGCAACTATTATTTGATTACAAATTACTCTGGAAACTGCTATTTAAAAATGTGATTACTTTAAACAGGTAACATTAGTAATACACTGCACACAAATATGGTGGAAAATAAGCTAACATACCCAGTCTTAATATACTTTTTAAAGTTACGAATATCTTTGCTTTCCCCTCTTTCCCCTAAGGAAATATTAACCTTCTTCAGTCTCATTAGAGAATGTTGCCAGTCCTGTCACACTAGCTTGTGACCTAAAATGTAGCACATTGTTCACACTTGATTACCTCATATTTGATAATATGGAGATTTTCAAAGGCAGCCAAATTTTCCATGCTTCATGTTTAGACATTTGAATTAATATATTTTGTTTTTATAAGAAGTTATGTGCAACTTGAAATGAGACCACCTATTCCTATATACCAACTTAGGCATTCTCCATCTGAGAGTCATGGTCTTCACTGCATGCACTGAATTTAATCTAAAATAATTTGTTCATTTTACATAAAGAGACCCAAAAGCGCTTTTGGGTACCAACAGAGGTGTTCTGGATTTCATCTGTCATCATATGGTATTCAGACAATAACCAGAATGCCTTGTAAAATTTTTTATAACTATGTTCACTTGCTCTTTGTACAAACAGAAAAGAAATATACAAAGATAGTTATCCAATTAACATTAAAATAATAATTTGAAGATAAACCAACCCTCAAGAAAACACGAAGCTCTGAGGTGGGATGAAGGTTCAGGATGAAGGTTCAGGTCACACTCAGCAGCCCCAACT
>JAOXXN010000137.1:18502118-18519618 GCA_026770055.1 Myrmophylax atrothorax
CTGATTTTTCCCATACCAGATTAAAACTGGGCCAGGAGATTCCCAGACACAAATATTCAATAGTATTTCTATATTTACGTGTTCATCCCAATGTTGAGAAGCTGCACTTCTTAAGTTTTTCCTTGCTTACCATGGAGTTCAGTTCAAGCTCTGTTAAATCTATAAAAATCAATATTGAGCATATGTATTATGTGACAGTTCCATTTAAAAGTAGCTGGTATAGAATATGGGCCAGATACAATAGAGCAGCCAAGCACATGTAATTTACCCAACAAATCTAAAGCACTCCCACATTGATTTTTGCAGTTTTGTAGCCCCTAGTCACAGAGCAGAGAAAAAATGGCTTACTCATAGAGTGTGCTAGTACTTGAGGCTACATCACGTTTAGCTTAGAGCCTCTGATTTGGATTGTCTTTTTGTTACCTTTGCTGATGGATTTTTTAGGTCATTTAATGCGTTCTCCATTCTCAAACGTCTAGTTCTATGGCAAGAAGATAAAATGAATTTTCTAAATTGTTCTGATCTGATTATTTTTCTCAGACTTAGAGTGTACAAATGGAATATTTCATCATTTTAACGGTTCCTAAATGCAATTATCTTAAGTGAGTATGAATAGAAAATTGTATATAAGTAAGGGGATAGCTTGCAACAGTGTATTAATGTACTCACACAATAACTAGTATACAGAGATCCCCAAAACATCTCTGAGAATACAGTTATGTTTTAAAGGGACACTTTTAAAGTGACATGCATACTTATTCGTGTAGTATAAAGTATCTATGCATATGTACAATAATAATAAATTAAAAATGTTTTCAAATCATAAAAGGATAAAACTTACACATCTATACTTATATATCCCCATCCTTATTAAGAAATAATAAATGCATATGTTCTCAACATCTATTAAAATAATATTCTATTCATGAATGTCTGCTATACTAACCAATATAACTTTTTAAAAATATAAATTCAGTCATAGATTCTATCAGCATTTGGACCTAGATGGCAGACTATAACATATGTCCAGATTAAAAACTTGAACCCCCAACTTAATAAAAAAACCCTATGGGATTTAAGTATGTTGCATGTCTCGAGCTTTTTTCCTATTTTATTTACTCATAAGTATCATTAATACCAAAGATCGAAAACCTTTGGTGCCATGTGTGTCACTCTCTCTCTTCAAGTCTTTAGTAGTTGTATGCTTATCTATTTCAGTCAAATGTATTTCTTATCGAAAAAAAAAGGGTGAGCAACCTGACAATACAGTGTTATCGAATTTTTTCAGCTGAGACCCACATGTCATTCAGCATTCAGACATGCCTGTGCTTGATTGATGGATGGGTTTGTGACAAATAAAACTAGGATCAAGAGCTTTGCACCTTTTCCCCCATCAGGAACCAGAGTAAAGCATAACTCCATAACAATGGTGGGATTAGGGATGCATTAGCTCTCCATCGACCAAAACCACCCATTCCCATCAATACTTTGCACTTAATAACCTGAAGCTATGATAAGAAAACAAAAGAAGGAGAAAGGGACAGAAGAAAACAAATCAATAGAAGAAGGGAATGTCTGAAAGATGCACTGTCCAAATGAAGAAAAATTTTTGCTGAATTGCTAGGATAATGCCCCTTGACAAGAGAACAATGTACTGTCAAGGTTTATCAGTGAGGAGGTCTATTGGCACAATGTTAAGCACAGGTTTGGCATTTGAGTGGTGGCTCTTACTGTAGTTGTAAAATACATAATGCCAATATGCAGATAATAACCACTCATATTTGTTTTGTGTTAGCAGTTTGGATGCCCATAAGGAACACAATTACATCTCTAAGTGTCCTGAAACAGATGCTACAAACATAAGGACTGATCCTGTCCCCCTGAACTGCATGTGGTCAGTACTAAGATGATGATTTTGACTTTCTGTTAAAAGTAAGATTTATTTCTACTTCCAATTACATGTTTTCTGTCTTTATTATTAATTAGTATCTTGCCTGCTCTTATAAACTAACCTGGAAGACCTGATTTGAAAGATCAAACGATTCTATGTACCTTCTTTCCTGAAATCTGGGACCTAGCACTAAGACTGGAAGTAAAAGAAAACCAGTCCCTAAACTCTTCTCCTGTTCAGAATTAAAGAGAAAACATATTTCTTAAAACATTTGAGGCTTACTTAGGAAGATAATGAAGTATCAGTTAAGAAACAGCTTATGGAATACCTCTTAATACAGAAACTGCTCTCTTTTTTACAAGACTCAATGCTTGAGCTTGCTCCTGTGGTGAGCAAAATCAGGAAATAAGTTTCCCTAAAGCTGTGCTTCAAGTGCTGGAGGAGGGGACATTTAATGATTTTTCTCCCTTCAAAAAATCCAGAAAGAAAGGTCAACCTCAGCCCACAATACCAGGTGCCCAATGGCCCTGCTTTGGCCTAAGGCTGAACTGGATATTGAATTCCCTAATTTGTATGTGAGATTTGTGCAAAACACCTGTGCTTATCAAGAAAATCTTATTTTGCCCTTCATCCCTCCAATATGTCACAGTTTTCTTCTATATTTCTATTTATTCTAATTAAATACTGTGAGACTGAAATTGAACAAAGGTCAGGTAAGCAGGAATGTTGTTGATCAATATTGTTGACATTCAGTCTTTTACTCAATCAGATGACTTGTTTTCAGATAAGTCTATAATCTACAGGGAAAAGTTCTCATATCCAAAATACTGAACAATGTTCCATAAGCTCTAACTTACTGAAAATTAACAGAAAATATTTGAAAAAGTTTCCTCCAGAAGAAGTTTTTTAGGTCTGCTGACAATTGTAAGATTCTACTCACTATAACAATATACATATGTTTTAATATCTCCATATTAGTCACTGAACCATCACAGTGTGTACTAGAAAGGACTGAAAAGACAGTTCAACAGTAAAAACCCAGGACTGTACAACAGGCAAAGGGTGCTGTGCTGCTGGCTCTGCCTTCCTTGTCACACAAGGAAAGTCACAGAATCTCAGCAGCCCTGCTCCCTTGTATGTAAATGATGGTTATGATTTGCAGCTTCAGCCCAGCCTATTCACTTGTCGTAGTCACAGCATGTTCTACAAAGTAGAACCAATAATGAATTAAAAGAAGTGCCAGAAGAAACAAGCATGTTCCTAGAAGTCAATACAGTCTTTACAAGTTCCTTGATGACTACATGAAGTTACTGAAAGGATATAGAATTAAGTAAAAAGCACTACAGTGGCTTGTGCAGAAGCTGAAATTCATTCACATGAAGTGAGATAAGAACGGTAGGCAAAGGAATATTTTCAAGACATGCTAGCAGGTACTCTGAGTAAAGAAGAGCAAGAATAACTATGAAAGGAAATAGCTAACAGTGAATTTTTCAATTCACTATATATGACAGAAGTAAAGTCAAATGCAGCATAACATGTACAGAAGTAAAGGATGGAAATAAATTTAGAAAACATGCAAGAACTGCAAAAAAAAAAGATAATGCAGGAACTTTTCAGACAGCAAACCCTTCTTATACTCTTTTACTGCTGTTCCTATCATTTCAGAGTTATGTTCCACTGCCCTGTGAAAAATGAAAAAGGTGTTACTGTGCTGTCTGCAGTTCTCCATTGAGTAACCACCACAAATCTCAGTTAGTTCAGTTTGATAGTATTGTCACTCTCAATGCACTCTATCAAAAAGCCAGTAACATCCTTGGATGAACAGCCTGAATTACATGTCTAAGTTACCTGGTTCTGACAACACAAGTGATGACACAGAAATGCATCTCTCATTTGCTTAAAACCTTACTGGATATTGGAGGGTCTGTCCAAAGGGACCTAAAACAAGCCTTCAGTTCTTCCAAAACTGCAGGAATTGTTAACATGGAGGGGCAGAAAAGTGATTCATTCACCAGAGCATACACTGTATAGTGGAAAAAATTATTGCAATACCATTACATAAATCAGGAGTCATTCTGAAGAGTTCATTAGTTCTAAAATGAAGTGTTAAGGGAACCTCTTTTATTTCATACCACTACAATTCTAAACTGTATGTACCACTCCTCATTAAATTTTCAGAAACCTTTTTGCACTGTCTTTACTGAAAAGATCCTAATATCTCAAGTTTCTCACACTGTCTTAAGGATAACTGCCAATAACTAAAATAAATCAAAAGATGTACTTGAAAAGTTCTCAAAACTAGTAACTTTCCATTCCAGCAATAAACAACATAAATTTGGCAGGCCCACATAATACAAATCACACACAATCAAGCAGTTTTAAGTGCAAATTTCAAAGCTATTTTAACTACAAAGCAGCTCAAGCACTTCCACAATTAATTACTTATTTATTTCATACCAGAAATAATAATGATCAGATCGAGATATCAGCAGTTTCAATCAGCCAGTTATTTCCTAACTAATTTTGGTAAGAGAGTGAATGTATAAGTTTGAATAATAAATACCCCAATTGTGCAGCGAGCTGTATGGCATACAAGGAGTCAGAAAGCTCTGTGTGTGTGTATGTGTTCCAGGAGGAATGCAGAGACAAATGGACACATTTTGGCACAGCTTGGTGACTGTACCCAGACCTTATCCCAGTGCTCAGGCACAGGTGAGGAGCACACCTTGTTAGGTGCTGTATTAGTTTATTCCTCTTCTTTCTATTGTCTCTGAAGTTAGAAATAACTACAGATTAGAGTATAATTCCTACAGAGGTAACTGAAGATTTTAATCTATGGTTACTTCTAGCACAGGAGTAGGACTTCCAGATAATTTAGTACCTGCCCTTCCTGTACGATTTTAAATCTAGATCTACAGACAAATTTTCCTCCAAAACGTAATTGACTGGACTAGGCCAAGATTTCTGGTTCTCAGTGGTTCCAACATTTTTTTTTCTGTTTATTTGGATTCATATACAATAAAGACTAGGTGGAAGAGGTTTCTAAATCCATGTTTTGTCTATTTGCTTAAAATGCTCATATAACATTCCTCAATCTTTGTATAATTTCCCTCCAAATCTAGATATCAGCCCAGGTTTGCAAGACATTCAACAAAGAAGTGCCATAAAGGCTTTCTAATTCTAATGACCTCTGATCAAGCTGTTGAATTATCAGAAAACAAAACCCCAAAGATTTGCTTGATTCCCATTCCTCACAATAAAGTATCAGTAACACTTTTAAAAACAGCAATCTTCTATCAACACTGAATGGAGTGAGACAAACAGTGTTTTGTCATGCTTTAGCCTCAAGAAATATAAGGTCAGGTTTTGAATACAATGCTTATAATGTGCATTGATGTCACTAATGTAAACATCTGACCTTGACCAGTGACCCACTCGGTACCTTCCCTATTTTATTTTTTAATCTGTGGTTCTGAATGACTTCAGCTCTCATGTAACGTTCATAACCTGTAGAGTATTTACCAAAAATTAATGGTGTTTTTCCCAGCTACATATCTCCTTGCATTTATCAATACAAGAAAATAGTCTGAAGTCAAAATCAGCAACTCACATCTTAATTGCATAGATATGAATGGCGAATTTCTCTCTATTCAACTCTTTCCAAACATCCCAAGAAATAATACTAGGGAATTAGGTAAGTCAATATATTTATATTGAAATATTATGCACTTTGTAAGGCTGATCACTAAACTTTATTCCTCATGATCACAAGATAGAACCCAAAACAACAGTTGGATGGCTACAAGAAGGTACATCAGGTTATGAAGTATTTGCCAGTTAGATATTCAAGTTATTAATTTTGGAATCAATTCTTTTTCTTTGGTGGAACTAAATGCATATGCTCCAGAGGGTTTGCCCAACTTCTGAAGGACATGTGCCTATAATAGGCCTTTCTCATCTCTGTCTTGTTAACAAGTATATAAATAAGAGAAGGCTTCAGTAATTGGCTCAGAGTTACTAATGAATTAATTAACTTCAGTCTATTTTACCTAACCTTTAATAATAAGAATCTTTTTTTTGGTCTAGCAATAGGTCTGACAGGCTGAAAAAACAGACATGCAGCAAAGCTCTTGAAAATTAATGAGAAACGAGGAAAGAATCAATGTACATTCTGCTTGCAGAGAACTGACACAAAAAAGACACAATAAACCATGAACAAACACAGTCAGTTTAAAAAATAGGTTAGAAAAAGTGGGCAAATTCAATTATAGAAGTAATTAGAAGATATAGGGCAAGGCTGCCTTTTGGGACTGTGCCAGAAAACATGAATTAATAAGAGTGAATAGAAAGCGCCCATGTAGTAATTAAGAGGCAATCACCTATGGCAATGAATACCTGAAAACAGGCTGCAAACTATTAATTCAGTGATCAAAAATATTTTTAGATGATTAATATGGCAAATTTGTTTTAAAAGACTAATTTCTGGAAAGATATCAAGACAATAGCACATTATTTGTTCCTCTGGCATTTATATAGCTAATTAAATTTTATAATTTGCAACAACATTAAGCATTATCTGAAAACAGTAAAAGCAATATTACCTCCAATAATTCTTTATTATAGTGTCTTCAAAATCTTTAAGTTAAGGCTAACTCAACTTTCTCTAAAGAAAATCCCAGTGCTCAACTGATTGCTTCATTTATTTGAATGATTTTTGGTTTTGTTTATTACAAATACACCATGCATGAATTTTGCATAATAATTTTCAGCTACTTTCAAACAGGTACTGAAATAATTTAATTATAATTCGTAGAACTATAAACCAAATTATTTGATACTCAAAGAATTCTTTGATAATAAGTGACATATGTTCATGCATGGCCAAGAAAGACTTTTCTTCATGAGAACATGCTCCTCTCCTTCAGATACAAAAAATGAGCAAGTTGCAGTCAAGGTGTGCAATATTAGACAGGGAAAAAAAGACGAAGAAATCTACTAACAAGAAGCTATGTATGTTCTTTAGTAAATCAGGTAAGGGCTAATTTACTTTCTCAATAGTAAAAACAGATTAATTTCTCTAAGTCCAACATTTTTCCTTGCCATTTCTGAGGATACTAAAAAAACACCCAGAAGGGTCCATATATGACCAAGAAACAAAGACTGATGATAAGTTTCTATCCTAATACTGACCATGAACGATTGCTACATTCTATCTGTATTGCTGCAGAAGGGAAGAATCAACCTAAGTGGTCTTGAAGTATTAATATTTATATCTTTTTTTGTATTGCTAGTGTAATATTAAATAGCAGTTATTGCTCCCAATTCAGAAATAACTATCAGAACTATAAGCAATATATAAACAGGGCATAGCTACTAGAGATAGATCAAATTGCCTGCACTAAATTAAACACTCAAATTTCATGGTTCAAAAGTCTGCCCTGATCTCAAACTTCTTTTACTATCATTTTCTCCACAGGAAGGATTGTGGACTGTGGAGTAGCAGAAGGACTAAAGGAAAAAGGACTGTAAAACTACCCAAAATAAAATAAAATGGTGAGAGGAAATGAACTGAAGCAACTAAAGGAATACAATCTTAAGAACAAAACAAACCCAAACCAAATATTACTAAAAATACACTCAATTTATTTAAAAATTAAGTTGCTGACCTGCGTCAGTATATTTGGAGATTTAGGGAAAGAGTGTTCCCTCAATATATACTAAAGGTTTCCTGTTTCAGTCAGAAAAACTTGGAAAAAATTAAATCTCCTATTAAAAATACACAGCTTAAAACTATAGGTGGAAGAAATTAGTCAACTCACATTGGTTTTATGAATGTTTCATATGAAACAGTTTGAGACATTGCTGCCATACCTTTAACTCCAGATAGTCTCCATGTGTCTCAGATAGAAAATAAACTTGGATGTGCCATGTCTGGAGTAAGCCAGTACTTCATAATGCCGCTCTGAGAGCAGTCCCTAAAGAATGGAATGTATGCTGAGACGCTGTGATGCTCTTTTAAGAGACAAATAATTTACAGGCTGTATAGCAGGGAGGTAGCTGGTGGTTTGATTACCGTGCTGATTCTAAGATTATAAGATCTTTGCCTAGTTTTATGACGCTGTTCTCCTGGGGCCAAAGCTTTATCTCCTGGTCACAGTTATGTAACTATGCCATGAGAAACGCTGCTAGACAGGATTTGGAGCTTTCTATCTCCTACTTCAATCCATTAACAGGAGTCATAACATGATAGAAGCTGCTTTTCCTACACCCATCCATAGGAATGGTACAACCTCTCAGAGCTATCACGGTATCTGTGTCACCTGGCGTTAGGTACCCAGTTGCATGCCCATCACCTTTGGAGACAGACAGAGAAGGTCCTTTGGAGTCCATATCAGAATAGGATCCTAGTTTAGGTTTTCTTCATTGCCCAAATAGAATGACTTTCATTCTCTTGTTGATTCCAGAGAAATCCTAAGGGATCTAACAGGACTCAACCAGATGAAGTGCCTGGTAAATACTCCAGTGTGCTCAGTTTCTTAAGCACCAGCACCCAGCTCATACCTCTAATTTAATGAAGTTGTAGTTCAGCAAGGCACTCATTTTAGGCCTTCTATCTCATTCCAATTTTCATACTGGAAGTCTACCATCCCCTCAGTTATGCTAGTGTATGTTTCTGTTGGGATGCTGTAAAACAAGCTTGTGAACTGGTCAAGATCTAGAACCATACCAACCTGCCCTAGCATTTGTCTTCTCCTTTGCAGCTTGCTTGGTTCTAGTCGTGTTCCTTGAACTCATTCTGTCATGGTGACCATCCTTGCTGCTTATCTTTCAACCTTTTCTAGTTTTACTCTGTTGTTTCTAAGCTGAGGAGGCTGGTACTGCACAGAATAGTCAGGATGTAGGTGTATTGTGGATTTATATAGTGTCGTAATGATGGCTTTTATTTTGTTCTCTATTCTTAAAATTTTGGTTCGACTCTTCTTGACATGACAGTTTTGCAGAACTATCCATTTATTCAAGATCTCATTTCTGAGAAGTGATGGTTAGTTCCCAACCCATCACTTTATATGTAAAGATAGAGTTATTTTTCCTGTGTGCGTTCGTCTGCACTGAATTTCACGTCATTTTTTTTGCCCATTATTGCCAGCATTGTAAGATGTTTCTCGATACACTGTAGCTGGTTCTCTTAACTTTCCTGAGTAATTTCGTACCATCAGCAAATTTTGTTCCCTCACTATCCACTTTTATATTTTCAGATCACTTATGAATATGTTGAATAGCACAGATCCCCACAGGGTTTTCAGTGATGATCTACCTCCGCTGTGAACACTGACCATTTGTTTCTATACTCTGCTTTCTACTGTCAACTAGTTATTTATTGAAGTGAGGATCTTGCTACTTTTTCCTCCAGCAAATTTTATTTTCTTAAAGGCTTTTGGGGATGAACCTTGTTAAACCTCTTTTGAACACTCAAGCAGGTGATATCAGCTGTGTCTCTTGTGTTCTCCTACTTGTAGACACTTTCAGAGAATCTCAATATATTTTTAAGTCAGAGCTTCTCTTTTAAAACTCACACCAACTTTTCATAATGTGCCACAAGCATTCAGATTACACTAGTTCTATTATTTGTTATAACTTCTACTTGTTTTCCCAGCACAGATGTCAAGTTTACTGGAATGCAGTTTTATGGATCTGCCTGAATCCTTTTTTAAGATCTGTTGCTGTATTAGTCAGATTTCAGTCCTCTGGCTCAAAATTATTTGAGCCAAGAAGCTGTACACCACAATCATCTGTTTCTCCTGAATTTCTTTAAAATGTCCTGCTCCTGATGAGTTTTTGTAGCTTGTTTTGTTCGCTTACTCTATAAACTATTTATGGATGCTTCAATTTGAAACAAACCCTAAAATGCATTCAATAAATGACAATTCTGGGATGGGATTCTCACCAACCTCCTCATGGTAAGCACAGGTGCAAAAAAATCACAGCTTTTCTGCTGTGGCTTTATCTTTTTTGAATGTTCTTTTCATGCCTTGAGCATCTTACAGATTTTCAGTCAGTAATCATGCTCCTGATGTGTTTGAAAAAAAAGGCTATTATTACTTTTTATTTCTTTTGTAAGTTGCTTTACAACTTCTTTTGGAGACTGTTTGTTACATTACTTGTTATCTAGATTGACTGAAGACTCTGGCTTACCATGCAGCCCTAACAGCTACACACGACAGGTGGTGCAACCTCATGATAGGCTTGAACTTCCCCAACTCTGAGTTACCACCAAACAAAAGGCCGCCTTCCTATCCCCAAACCACGTGTTGCCTCCAGCTGCTTCATGCTGGCACTGGTGTTCATTTCTGCTGGTGAGCTGATTGGGCTGGAAACTAACCCTTGTAAGAAACTTATCGATTTTCTCTAAGCACACAGTCCCATGACACTTGTGCTGTCACAGGGAGAAGGGAAGACAGAGATAAAGCTCATGGTGTAACTGGTGCTTTTAACAGCAGTGAATATTTAGATTAACTTAATTTTGAACCTCTATCTAGGATTACGGGAGCAAACCTGGGCCATGGGCCAGAAATGAGTGGGTGGGTGGGAAGGAGTGGTGAGGTGAGGACACCTAAGACTGATGCCAAATCCATCTTCTCATCAAACTACATGCTGAGTGTAATGCAGAATTCTGACACTCAGAGGCTTAAGATAATCAATTACAATAATCAAACTTAAGCCTTTTCTAAAGGGGTATTTAGGAAAACTTGCAGGGTGCATTTTGCCTGCCCAGTGAAGCTACATCTTTATTTTCAGATTTACAAGTTAATTTATTGGAAGAGTGGGAGGAAAATAAAATCAGGGACTGGGAAACTTTCAATACAATTACTAAAATACAGAAAGCTTGGGGGGTACTTAATCCCCATCCTGCATTTCTGTCATCAGCTAAACATTGTTCCCCATTGTGCACACAAGGAGAAGTGCAAAGCTGACCCAGCAGATTGAGATGAAAAGATTAGAAGCAGAAATTAAAGTCTCCTGGAGAGATTGTTCAGCTATTATATACTGATAAATTTTTCATGGATTTCCCTACCTTTAAAAAAAATCATATTAATCTGAACTTGGAAGCCTTAAAAACATGCCTCTCATTGCCAACTAGGTGCACTGTGGAAGACAGACCTTTTCTTAGTTTAGCTGAAGGGGAAGACATATTCAAAAAGAATATAGATATTTCAGCATTCAAACTATATGCCCAGGCTACTTCTACTTCACTTTCTGATCTGTCCATCAGTTGGATATAAAAAAGAAAGTCTGAACTAAGGACATAAATGTATGGTATCCTAAGAACATAAAATGGCGATATTGGGTGAGACAAAACGTCCATCCAGACAAGAACTGTCTCAATGGGTAGACAGAAGCAAATGCCTAGAGAACAACAGAACTGGCCTGTAACACTCTTCCCCCTGGATACTCCTCCAGCTTCCACCAATCTGAGCCTCAAAGACTACTCCAGCCTGATAAGGTTCACGTGTAATTTTAACCTCTTCGGATTTCCCTTTTGAGAACTTGTTTATGCTTCCCTTGAACCCAGGGACACTTTAAACTCTGACAGTACCCTGTGGCTGCTTAATTATGTTATGTCTAAAGATCTTCTTTTGCTTCTTTTCCAGCTGCCACATCTGTCATCTGCCTTCATTTCTTGTCCTGGCAAAGACTCTGCATAAGCCACGTGTAGGAACCTTCTTTGTGTACGATGCCTTAGACCAGACACCTTTATCATCTCTCCCAACAGCCTTGTTTTCCAGGCATACAAAGAGTCTACTTTACTTAGATTCTTTTTAATGGAAATCTGTTTCTGTGATCATCCTTGTTGCCCTTTTGTGAAGCTTTTGAAAAGGTCGGGACAGGCAATATGCAAGATGTGGGTTCGCCCTGTATTTATATGCTGACATAAATATTCTGTACTTATCCTCTATCCTCTTCCTAGTTATTCCTAACATTCACTGAACACCACTAACCACTAGGAAGATTCTTTCATGGACCTGTCTTTTATCATCCCAAAATCTCATTCCTTGATGGTAAGACAGCTGAAAGGCCATCATTTTATCTGCAAAGATGCATCACTTAAAGGCTTATATAAACTGAATTTCATGGATATTTAAGGACTACTCATTGAGTTTCATGAGATCCTTCAGCCAGTCTTGCTAAGTGTCTTCATCTTTATTTTCCTGAAAAGTCTGGCATCACCAAGACTGCCACCCAGCTAGTCACTCTCTTTCCACTTTCCTTATGAATCAAAGAAGGAAGTTTCCACATCTCTAGACATAACCTCCTCTTTCAAACTGAGATCCCAATATTTCTTTTTCCAGAGAGCTGCCTCCTTCATTTCATATTGACAACTCCTCACTAGACAGACAATAGCCAGTTTTGAATCTCTGTCTTTTAACAACACCCAAGTATTTCTGGCTCTGATGGATGTTATGCATGAGAACATAAGGTTTGCAAATCACCTCTCTTAGAAGGATGCCAGTCAGAACTCCCCAGTTTTCTGGGCATTGCACATACAGTGCAATGCTTAGATACTAATTCTCTTCTCCGTTCAACATCTGAGGTCAGTGACAAAGACAGCTTTGTAACAAGGGTACATTTGAATCCACTCTTCTTGTCAGATGAATAACAACAGTAAAGTGATGCATCTTTAACAGACCCCCCTAATAAAGGTTTTAAAGCAAGTTGATCATGGGAATTAGCTTGGGAAAACATGCAAAGTGCAGTCCAGCTTAATCTAATTAGGGCTCTAACACACAGAAGTTAACATCTCTCCTGGAACTTGTAGTTGTTAAATTAAATGTTCTTCCAAGAAAGAAAAAGGAAATTTTGAAGTGCTTTGGAAAGCTTGGAATGGAAAAGTTTTTAGTTCTAGCACAGTGTTCCTGAATTTTTTAAAACAACTTCTTGAACATTTAACAAAAACAAGAAGTTACCCAAATGACTGTTTGAAAATAGAATTTTAAGCATGAGAAATTAATAGCATCTTTGAGATGGTTTTACCATTAAAAAAAAAAGAGAGAAGAAAATATAAAAAATGGTGTTTGGCTGAAGTATCTGTGTCTGCCTTTGAGGTAACTGGCAGAATACCAACATGGATAATAGGTACATGGATCAGGAATAAAATCTCTCCTTAGTCCTCATCAGCATATTTACTTTTATAGATACACAGAATGAGCAGAAGCCAAGAGTTCCTTTATCTTTCCTCTAGCCAGTGGCAACGTAACACAGCATCACCTTTTAGCTCTCAACTTGATTCAGAAACTCATGTGAAAATTTCTAATGAATAGAGGATGGATAACAGCATGGAATATTATACTGAGTAAGCTGAAGAACTAGGCCATTTGAAAAGGGAAAATCTATAAAGAAATAACAATCAGCTGTGCAACTAAGATACAGAGTGTAAATAAAAAATTAAAGAAATATTCTAGGAAGAGGCGAAATGGGAGAGAGGAGGAGGCCACCTCTAGAATCCATGTCCTCATACAACAATGCCAATGACTCATACAAAATAAAAGGTCTACGAGAGACTTGGGGTAGTTTCCCTACTGCTTTGAATGCTCATACAGTGCAGTTTCATGCCTCTTGCTGGTCACATCTCATTTTTGTGTCTTGATTACTTCAATTCTGTCTCTGTAGGCTCATGATAGTCCTTTAGGCTTGTCATTAAAAAGCTGATTCCTGTAAAATTCCTTTATGAGTCTTTGGCTAAGGCTCATGTGTTAACAAAAGATGTCTCTCTGTCATAGTTTCTGCTTGTGTCTGTAGTATCTGTTCTTTGAGAATCTGCTATCACCATGTCTTTACTAGTAATTTTTTCCCTTCTCCTTTATATGAAACCAGTCACTTTATATGAAATGCCAATTGCTTAGATTTATAAAAAGTCCCATGAAATACAGTGATCCAATTTCTTATTTCTTAATGCCTGTCACATCCCACTAACAGCCAATGCTCACTCTTTCCATAGCCTACTGTAAGACTCAGGACAGAAGATTCTCAATGGCATAAAGGAATTAGGTATTTTATTCCTATTGAGTTTCATCTAAGTGAAAATTGAATTGAAAATCAATGGGAACTGGAACCATGAAACCCTGTAATGTGTCTAAAAAACTCCTACAGGGTGAGGTTTTACTGCTGCTTTTCCCACTCTGAGGAACAGGATGAGTAGAACGGCTAAGGAGGACCTGCCATGCAAAGGAGACAATTCTAGGGGCAGCAAAGCTGGTAGATCATGACTTGTGCAATGGGATTGACCTTTCATTTTCTTCCATATCACAAAACCCCTGTGATTTTCTACTAGTACATTTAGCCCAACTCATTTCCCAAATCAATAGATCCAGCAAGCAGTTGCCAGATACATTTAACCACAGAATAAGGACAAAAGCAATATGCACAAAGAGTGCAGCTGACAAACTAGAGACCAGCTTGTTGAGGAGACAAGCTGCTACGCTCTCACTGAAGGTCCTCAGCATCTCAGTGCTGAGATTGGCTCCTGACTGCAGCCAAAAGCTGACATGAGCCAGTCTGCACCACAGCTACACACTCCTGACCTTTGTGATGGTGGGTTTGTCTTTCCTTATTTGTTTGTTTGGGTTTGGGTTTATGTTTTTTTTTAACCCAAGCAGAAGTCTCACTACCTCAGAAAACAGATGCCAAGAACAGATGTCTCCTGATGCTATATTCTTTAATACATATATGTGAACTATGGTACTTATATGTTATTTCCATGACTTCATTTATGGCTCGTAGTTACCTTCCAACTGTGCTCTACTAACATGCTGCCTAATTTTCTAGAACAGCAATGAAACCAACAACTGAGCCAAACTTCTTTAACAGAGTGACAGACAATAAACCAATAGGGCTGAAGAGGTGGAGTGTTGTGGGGATAAAGCATTAAGGCCCAATCATCATCCCACTGAAACCGCAGAACTGCAATACCGATGGTGTAAGAACAGACCTGAAGCTGGAGAGTTTGTTCAAATATCATTCTCTGGAGATGGCAGTTGTTAAGAGGTGAAGGACAATCTCAAGAGACCATGAAATCCAAAAAGTTATGAAAGTCACCACCAAAAAAACCTGTTGCAATGATTTGAGAGGGTCAATCTTAAATAAACTCCAAACACACTAGCAAAGTAGTAATACCATCTAAATGTAATGTTGTCACTCAGCCCTCCTCTGCCTCGTTTTTTTCATAAGAAAAAATGGCATTTTGAAACATTAATTACAGGCATAGCAGTGTTTGGAAAACACATTTAGAAGGGGAAAGGGGAACACTTATATAGAACTAGATGCAGTCTTGGTAGAAAAGTGTTGAAAGCTAGAAACAGATCTTTATCTCCTTGAAAATAACTTCATAATTAAACAATCTGAGAAAGTGATTAATTGTCAAAGCTTAACCATGTTTGTGTAAGTACTTAACCTGAAGGCCATAATATGTAACTAAGAGTTTCGAATTAAGATTGGGTAGTCTCAGTTCAATGTAAAATATTCTTGGTCACTGAAGACAAATGCAAAGAAAAAAATTAAAAAATCCAACTGAAGTGGATTTGGAGTGTGTACTGTTCAGAGCCATTACAGGGCATTTGTCAAATGGTAAAAATTTAAATTGTTTTTTTTCCTTTTTGCATAAATTCTTTAGGCCAAGACAAAATCAGTTATAATTTTCTTTTTCCCTTCACTTGAATGCAAGTTATTATTTAGTTTCTCTGATAAACAAACAAGAAATTAGCAAACATTAATATCTGGATAATAATTTTACACAGTTCCTGTCTAAAGCATCATCAGTGAATCCTTGGACATGTTTCTGGGTAACCAAATTAGATTTTGACCTACACTGTGTATCATCTTCCTGGTATAATAAACAACACTATCACATCACTTCCCATATACGCTATCAAAAGATCTACAAGAGAAGCTATTAATTTGTTGTTCTATGTAGACTTTCTGTGCAAATGACCTGTTATGGAATTCAACAGCACTGCTGACATCTTTAAAGAAAGCTCTTTCTCTTTCTAGCCAAAGAAAGCTGTTGAGTGACAGCCATCAGTCAACTGGGAACGATGAGCGATAAATACAAAAACAAGAGGTACCTGATTGAAGTGGGCAATGTGCTAATCTTGTCATCACATCTACACTCCCTGCTAGTGTATTCCTTGCCATTAATACAGCCAAGGAGTATTTAACAGCTGAATGGAATATTCTGCTACCATGAGCCTCAAGCCACCTTCACGGATTCCCATAGCACCACTGTGCTGAGAATGGAGCAAAATTGACAATATAAACTCGGAATGTGTATTTGTCATATTTCACATGCTCACAGGAAGATTAGCTCACATATTTACTTTTTTACAATTACAAAAGACAACATCCCAAATACACAGTTATCCAAGCATAAACCAGAAACTGCTGACTCGTAGGAAAACAAAAACTCTCACAAACAAAACACTATGGTTATGGTTGAATGCTTGCTGTTCCTATTACTTTGGCAACTGCTTGCAGCGCTATCTAATTATACTGCATTTTAGTTTTGAACAAGATCGGACTGAGTACTGTCTTCACATATGCAGTAAAGATACCAGCTTTCCTGGAAATAATAGTCTAAAATTTTCATTCTGCATAACTAGCTCTTCTTCTAAACTTCAATCCAACTCATATCAGGTTTTTCTTCACTCTTGGGATAGCAGGAAATAGTGGCTGCAGACTCAGCACTAACCCTTGAAAAGATCTGACTTCTGTATGTTGCTTTCAAATTACAATTTTTGTTTAATTTTAATTATTATCTTACAATACCAGATATTTTAAAAGTTTACATATATGTAATCATTCATTAAACCTTAGTAATATCAAAAAGGATTCTTTTTATGATGAAGGTTTTAAGGAGCTTAATTAATTACATTTTACTATAACATAAACAGAATTTGTGTCGCAATTTATTTTGCAAAATGCCAGATAGATAAAAACAAAGGTCAAAAGTCATAGTGGATAATAGCTGATGGTTTTGATAATGCTAATTATATATTACTAAAGAATAAAGGCAGAAAGGGAAATATGAGCATTAAAAGAAAGATAAACATCCCAGTGCTGAATTTAAAATGAAAAAAAGAAAAAAAAAACTTTAAATGTCTTTGTAGCTCACTGTCATAAACCGAAGACATAATGAAGCCTGAATTAAAAATGTCAGTTTCTGTGAATGTTGATAACTTGGTTCTTTGTTGTACAAGTCAAAATGTGTCTGTTTGATGGGTTAAAATGACAGTCTGCAAATGGGAGATGCTAGAGCTAAAAAAAGAAGACCCCCCCACTTCCCAAAAGACTTATAAAAAGTAGGCCCGTAATGCAGTACTTTAAGGAGAAGACCTGTAGGGTAGAAGAGCCAGTATCTTTAGAAAGTAACCAAGCAGCACTAAAAGGCAATGTCCATGGCCAATCAAAACTATTTCTCTAGCTGCTGGGGCTCTTGCATCTCTGTCTTCACACTAGACTGGAAACCCTTTGTACTAATTGCCAGACTGTACCAGATTTTCTGGTTCAGTTCCATCCCATAATTGACCGACAATGATGGGCAAGGAAGGGGAAAAATTC